>JAQQAE010006554.1:0-16584 GCA_029823295.1 Pseudamia nigra
AGTCTCACTGAAAGTTACAGAAATCGTTTGATTGCAGTGATTGACTCAAAAGGTTGTGCAACAAAATATAAAATTAATGGTACCATCATTTTTGTCAAGGCCTGTTTTGTGACTTTGTTTTTTTAAAATAATTCTGTTGAACTACAATTCAAAAGGAATGTCTGATTTTAATTGGTTAATTTTCATAAAATTTTTTACTTATTATTACTTTTGTCAGATTAAAGTTATTTCTGTGACCATTGTGGGTTTTTCTGTCATTTACAGAGGGTACCAACAATTTTATCCACATCTGTAACTTCTGTGTCTGTCTTATGAATGGGGTACAAGAAGCTTCTACCGCAACAATCTGTGCAATGCTGAGATTGACTGGAGATGTAAACACAAAACCCTCTGCTGAAATGACCAATACAAAATAAAATCAAACCAAAATAAAAGGAATCTCCATCGAGGCAGGAGGGTCTGTACAGGTAAGTCCATCAGCAGTCACACGGAGAGGGACACAAGTGCTGATTGAGAGGAATTATTAATGAATACATCTATGTATTGATTTTAAGAAGTTACATACTTTGCCTTAACTTGAAACAGGTTTTTACAATAACACCAACCCAACACTTACATCATTGATGTCAATGTTCTTGTCGACATCCACAACAAATTTTCCTTCAGGATGCACCTGAGGATTGCAAGGAAGGAAAATTCAAACCGTCAGCTAATGGTCTGCAGAAAAAAGTGTTCAATAAATAAATAATAAATAACTAGGACACAGCATACCTTGACCAGTACTTTCTTTTTGTCCATCACTCGAACCACTTCTCCTACATAAGATCCCTGCTCCTGTAGTAACTGCAGCTCTTCACGAAGGAGGCGCACTAAGAGAAAAACAACTTCAGTACTTCCATTTACAGAAAACAATTCAGTTAAGGTTCTCTTTGATGAAAACAATGAATATTGTGTTGTGAATTGTAAAACAGGACACCTTTAGCATTGAGCTCATTCCTCTGGGCTTGCAGACGTCTGAGATTCTGGCTCTTTTCATTCACTGTCAACTATTTAAAAAACAGCAATTCAAGAGCGATGGTAAGTGATACATTGTGGCATATTAAGAGTGGGGAAAATGTTTCATTTTTGTTCACTACCTGTAGCTCTTCTATTTTAGACAAATAGTACTGCCGAAGTCCTGAGCCTCCTTTACCGTCCCCCATCTCCATCTGTTAAAAGAAAGTCATTAATAGCACTTAGTGACTAAGAGGTAACATTTTGTCTGGTGGTCAGATAGAACACCCACAAGTACTCATTTTCTAATCACATAGAGTACAGTGAAGCGCGCATGGTGATATCTGAGAAGATAAAAAACGCAAAACGTTTGCTCCTTTTCCTCAACAAATAAGCAACAAAGTATTCAGCTACACAGTCTGCACATTTAGGCTGAAAACTCATCTGCTTGTTTCTGTTTTTGAAATGACACTGTTTATATTCTGACAAAAGTGTGGTTTGAAATACGTTGAGGAGTAGCGGCTTTAAAATATAAGCTATTCATTATCACTTGTAGCTGATTGTTTTTTTAATATTTGTCAAGGGACTTACCAACAAACAGGTAAGCACATTACTACCACTAACAGTTTACCTAGTTCTAATAATATAGCAGTAATTAGTAATAAATATGTAATTGCCAAACCTATTTATATTACCAGTGGTACAGTATTATGACAGTAATGGGACCTCTCAGCAATTTCTGAGAAGCTAGTTATGATGCTAACCTTAAGGCTAACTCGTTAAATGATGGTTGTACTTTAGGGTGGCGCTCAAATGAGATATGAAGGTGGTTTCCTCATGTTCCGTGGACGTTATGTGCCCTTAACATGAATACAGTTGCAGCTGTTCTTTTAAAATAGCTACGAGTAGCAGTAAACATGGCTAAAATCAGTAGCTGACTGGCTAAGTTCGCTACAATGAGACAGCAAACCGGCAGTATACGAGGCATTCACTACGTTCAGCTAAAAAAACATTGATTTGAATCACAGCGTCTGAGGTATCTCATCTCACAACTGGTTTATAAAATACTATTTGAACTGAGACATAATGACAACTTTTCATTCATAATAAAGTCAACAAAACAGGAGAAAATGCACCTACATTGTCGACCCCGTCTATCTCCATCTTGAAATTTTCAGTATCCGCTCGCGGACACCAGAGCTTCCGATAGACGACTTCTTCAGGTCTTCAACATTGGCACTCACAGCGACACCTACAGCCTATGTTAAAAAATTCACTTTGTTTTTGGTAAACGTTGCCCGACCTGGGTCTAAATCTAGTTGTTACTGTATCAACTAGTATTAGTTTTGTTATTTTAAAGTTACAAAGTAGAGTTCTGAAGTACCACCTCCTAAATATAAACTATGTGTCTTAATTTTACTTCTGTATCATACATCCTCGTGTCACACTGCAAGCTGAAACAATCTGTGAAAATATGTTGAGGTAGATTTGGCCTGGCCACTGTTTGAGTAGCAGTAAACAGCTAAGAGATGTCTGAGGTGGTTCAGACCAGCCATACCTGTTGTAACAGAACTGCCTTCAAAGCTCTGGCTGTGGACCAGCCCAAACATGCAAACTCACTCTGCAGAAGCATCTCTATTAAGGTACAGTTCACATCTCAAATACCAAGCATTAGGGATGCATACTGAAAGGGAAATTATAGTAATAATACACCGAACAAGAAAATGGAACCTTAAAAATAAGCTTAAAAATGTGTAATATTGTCACAGACATGAACAGGGCAGCAAACATTTGCATGTATATTTATTGTCAAAAAATACTCCAAATGTATAAAAGATAAAGGCCTTTGTTTGCTGATACATAACATGCAAATATTTTACAAAGAGGCAGTACAAAAACAGACAGCGACATCACTGAACCTCTGAGTGCCCTCTTCGTAAAACAGATTGGCACGGTGATATATTAACCTGGAATGTTTACAGAAATTCAGGACAACCCATCATACAAAACCTTAAACAAAAAGAGCATTTCAATTAAAAGTTAACTAATGAAACAAACTGCACAATAGATTGGTACATTGTTTAGATGGCACAGAACATCTGCATTCCTATATTATTAATACCACAAAAATGTGAGGTATGGACTCTGTTCTTCCAGAAAAACCCAGACTTCGCCACAATTTCTCTTTGTCACATTAGAACAATGGCAACACCACAATTATAAATGAAAACAACATGTAAACATTCAGAAAGTACAAAAAAAGCTGCTGAAATACAGCGGGTACAGAGTGAACTCCAAAAGCAAATATTTCCCAGAGACAAACTTTCTTGGAAATCCTTTAAAACACTTGTTTCATTTCAAACAATAATTCCACAACTGTTGAAAACCTCCCAAACACTAAATTTGTCAAATCATGAAGGGCTCAAAACTAAAAAAAAAAAAAAAAGTCTAAACATTAAGAATATTTAGAAAAGACAATCCATTTTATTACATTATGTGTTTTCATACACTTCAGTAATGGAGATTTTTAAAGTGGATATTCATCATCTTGGAATTAAATTCTTAATTCTATGATACCTATATTATTGATATTTATCAGGTATTATTCCTGTAAAAGGAGTTATGGCTTTTAATGAAAAGGTGAACAGACAACCTTTGAAAATAGCACAAGTCTATGGTGAAATACACCTCAACAGCACCAGTGCTTAAACAGTTTTAAGCAGTGTACCATAAAATATACAACAAAACAAGGCAACGATTAATTGAACGTGTTCAAAATGGCAAAAACAAGGCAAAAATATTAGGACCGTGTAAATCTTTACTTTGGTCCCATACAATCTGTTGATCTTAGATTTGCAATCTATAAAAAAACATATGCATCACACGCTGGTGTCTCATCCCAGATCTGTGAGGATGGCTTGCTAAACGTTTTCCTGCAAAATCAGCTTGTTCGTTTCCAAGCTAAAACTAACGGATTTCTGATGTAACATCTGAAGAGGAAACCTAGTTTGGCTACAGCGCTCTGGAAAATGGCTTTAGGTGAGTCGGATTCCCAACACCTGCTCCAGCTCTTGTCTTCTCTGCTGCACCTAAAACACAAAACAGAATGCATTAAAAAAAAAAAAAAAAAAAAAAATCACACAAAAACCTAAATATAAGACCATGCTATTAGATATGTTGAATGTATAGCAGTAGAAAAGGATATTACTGCAGACAAGAGAATGAAATCTCTTACTTTGGAGTAAACATATCTGCCCACTGCCTCTGGCACCCAGGCTTCTTGATAGAACTCACTCCTCCTCTCTTCTTCTGGGTTCCCAGTCACATCTGTCATTAACTGGTACAAAAAAAATTCAACACTGAGTATGTGTGGGATAGCAACATCATGAAGTCACTGGATCATTTTATACCCATCGTTAAAATAATTCCTTACTGATTGAGAGTTTACTGGCAGTAATGATGGAGAATTTGTGGTTTATTTACTAAAGCCCAGTTCAGTCCACAGACTTGCAACAAGACAAAATGGTTTTTGGACACTGCAGTGGTGTGAACTGGCCCATGTCAGCTCAACTAAAGCCAGCCGATGGCATCGTCTGCAACTCAGCTCGCCAAATCACCAGAGAACAGTTTTAGTAAGTCATGTTAGAGTACAAATACAGTATAGTGTTTTTGTGTTGTAGCTCAACTAGTACCATGAAGCATCATGTTACTTAAGCATGCTCACCTGGTGAAATAACTGACTATAACTGACTGTCTGTATCCATACATGAAGCTACAAATTCTACATTTGTCCATTAGTGCTGGGCAGTGCAGTGGATGAGTGATACAGGAAATAAGAAACAACCTTGATAGTCTCCTGAGAGATGCTCACTGATATTTGGAAGGTGGCACAAAAAAAATACAGTGACATACTGTGAAACTGCCCAAGTGTTAAAAAAATAGCACAATATACATTTCTGGTCATATGCATAGCACTACAGTATATAAAACTGGCATTTAAAATGAAAGTACAAGGAGCTCTTACTACGGAAGTGATATGGTGTCTTATCTATATGTTTGCAGAATGTCACAGACTAGAACAAGGTCTGAATTGGGCTTCATCACTTGTACTGTCTCAAGAAGTGTTGTTTGTCTCACCATATAATTTGAGCAAACCATACACTAAACATGTCTGTCTTTACTTATGCAGATTACTGATGCATTGTATTAATAAACACTATACCTTCAGATCCCTGCTCTGAGACTTCAGCCAGTCTTGAATGAACTCCTGAGGATTATTACTGAAGCTCAGCATGAAGTCTCTCTCTGTCTTCAGCTGGTTAATGTACTCAATTGTCTCATGGATCTGCAGCATCAAAAGTAATATAATGGACACCAATGACTACAAACCAAAATAAAACCATATTAACATTTCTTTTTGTTAGCATTCTTAGGCTAGACAGGCCCAAGTATGATTCATCAACCAGTTACCTTCATCTCTAGGGCAGCAATTTCCTGCTGGTTGGTGGTGGAGGATAAGAAGCTGTTCATCTGACCCTTCAGTGGGTCATCCACTTCCACATCAATGTCATAACAAGCAGTTTTCTTCTGATCTGTGGGATCCACACTACTCAGAAGAAACAAAACAAAAACAGCAAGTTGTATTCCATCATGAAGTAAAGAACAAAGCTATTTTCTTTGGTCTGTATAGAACAAACTGACTGATCAGCATTAAACCCTAACACGTGTACAAACAGAAGAGATATAAGGAACCTCACACTCCTACCTGATGATGTGATTGATAATGATGGGGTCAGGGTGCTGCAAAAGGCTCGCCAGTTTCATGGGGATCTCAGAGAACCTCATACGAGGACAACCGAAGATCTGCACAAAATTTGGTGAAAAACAGAGCTGTATTCACATGCTGTAAATAAGCATTCCTATTACTTTGGCTTTCCTAAAAGAATTAAATCTTAAAACATACCATATAAAATGTGATCAAAGATGAAAAATAACAGGTAACTTGCCAATCAACTACCTGTCTGAAATAGCGATTGCAGTTGATGTACTCCTTCTCATGACTGTCCTGCAGCTTATTGTTCTTGATGTAGAGCCAAAGAGCCTGCATGATGCTGGCTCGTGTCTGTGTGTGGACACCCAACAGTCGAGCCAACCGGGGGTCCAGTTTGTACTGAGGAGGCTGAACGAGTATAAGGGAAACAGGGGTTTAATGGAGTAAAAGGACTCCCAAGCGGGGCCGGCTCCTGGCTTAGGCATTACGGGGGGGTTGCCTGGAGGGGTGCTGCTGTAAGTGATGACAGTGCTGCCCTCAAAAAATAAAAATATCTGTAAAATAAATTATGGTAATAATTTGCAACCCCAACTGCACCCCTTCCTTGTGTCCTGTCTTGAAAATAAAAATGAACAAGAAAAAAATCAAAACCCCCCTTTCTCATTATTTGACCTGGTCCCAAACCTGTCCTACACTGTGATCAGTCGTGATTGTGGAACAGAGAGAGAGAGAGAGAGAGAGAGAGAGAAGGGGGGGGGGGTTCAATACACATCTCAGCTAGGTAGTGGTTTTGATTGACAGATGTCAACAAGAGGTGATATAAAATTTGTAAAATTGTCATCTTGAAGAAGCTTTCCAAGGTGCAACATCTAAAGTGGAGGAAAGAGGAGGCAGAAGAGGTCCCAGTGTAGAGGTATGTCAACGTTTATAACATTAGAAACACTGTTTTAATTTTTAATTTGCACTAGCTACCAGCTAGCTAAGTTGAAATAAAGCAAAGTTGGCTAATAATGCCATTGTAGATAATGTTGCTGTGGATAACTAATATACAACTACTGTATATAACTGTACTGCAACCTCTTTTATTTTAGTGATGCAAAATCACAACTATATAATCATTTGTTACGTTGAACTTACCAGTGGGGTAAGTAGTAGTCTGTCTGCTGCAGCTACATGCTTTGTTCAGTAATAGGTCAGTAATGTAACAGTTAAACCTTGTTACTAAATACAGTAGATGTAGGTCATAAGTCTAATAAAATTAAGTTTATTTCTACAGCGTCAGCTTTATATGAAGTAGAAAGACACAACACTTAATGCAGTGATGTAACAGTGGACGTACTGTATGTTTGAATACAGCTACAAGTCAGGAAATAAGCAGCAGCCTCAGTACTTCACTACTTCCATTAAGATACAGCTTGAAGCATCCTCTAACACAATATTCACATGAGTTACCCATGCAAAATCATCCTGGCCTGTATGTCTGGAGTGTTTTTGTCCATTTGTCCACACGCAGAGGTTATGAAAGTCTATTTTTCTATGCCAATACACTGTCCAAACCTTTAAACATTTTAAACCTCTGTAGTGACAGAAAAAAATGGGAATTGTAGCTATAGCACACATTCATTCATTTGACTCATTTTCATTTGAATACACTATTTCCACATATGTGACCTTTTCAAAAAAAGTACATTTAAGAATACCAACACTATCTATTATTATAAGTTGTCTTACATACCTCTATTTGTATGGTAAAAGGTAGCACAATAAAATATATTTGCTGATAAATACAATTTACAGAGGGAATGTAGCGTAACAAATTATTATTAAAGTAGACTGCAACCATCATACTGTATATTTATTCATGTCTATAATATTGAAACTAAATACAGTAGCTTATCCCCATCAAAAAAACAATTTATATCTCGATTTTTTTTTCACTCAT
Source organism: Pseudamia nigra (assembly GCA_029823295.1). Classification (NCBI taxonomy): domain Eukaryota; kingdom Metazoa; phylum Chordata; class Actinopteri; order Kurtiformes; family Apogonidae; genus Pseudamia; species Pseudamia nigra. The sequence continues at coordinate 7,707 of JAQQAE010006554.1, forward strand.
TTAATTGAACTGTACTACCATTATTCATAATCTATGTTTCAGATGTGATTATTACTTGATGTGTGTATTTCCTCAACAGTTAAACCTTTAAGGTCTGTCAGATAGCTCTTGTCCTTTAATGTTTGGGGTGGTGTGTGTGCGGGCAGATGGTGGGGGGCGCTGAACACAAATCTTGCATAGGGTGCCAAAATAGCTAGAGCCGGCCCTGCTCCCAAGACATACAATGTGACTACAAAAAAAAAAAAAAAAAGTGTGTGTGAGCAGTTTACCTGATGGTCAAGCATAAGTAAGAGGGTGCATTTGACGTTCACATCACCAGGCCTTTTGACTTGGAAACCATCCGTCTCCTGAGTAGTAGGCATTCTGTGCCACTGACAGAGACATGAACACATCTCCTCATCATTAACAGGTTATTCACAATATCTGTCTGTGGTAACCAGGGTAAATGAAGCCACAAATACGTAAGTGTAAGCATAAACTAGGGTTTCACAATTAACTGAATGTCAGCTTTATTCAGAAGACTGCAAGAATTTACAGTGGAGTAATGGAAAAATACTGACACTGAGCAGAAAGGAACTGTGTAAAACATTCTAAAAAATTCTAGTTTAACTTTGTATGTGTGAAATTACATTATAAATGTCTAATTGTGCATTTTCCTTCATAACCAAGCAAATACTTGAATTTGATTGCAATTTCGCCCATGATAATCAGAATATGACTTTTTCATAAAGTCATATAAACTTGAATGCCAACTAAACTGAAACACAATTAAAAGTATTAGCTAATTTAAGAATTTCAAAGTGACAAACTCCCCTCCTTATGAATAATCTGAATTAGTTGGATGCTAACAGAAAGTAGATTTACATGTACATACAACATTAAAATAATCTAGCTAGAAGTTGTGCACACGCCATTTGTTTTAAGATCTTTGCTTTTTTCTGTTATGTTAATGTTCATGGAAATCCAGAATCAACAGCATTACAATACTGCATTGGAAATAAAGGTTAATTTTACTATCATTATAGTCGTTGGTACTAAACTACAAAATTAAACACCACAAGATGATACAAGCACAATGGCAGAATCTTGAACAGATTCAGTACAATAAATGGGGATGAGCAATTATATACTGCTGTTTGTTGAGGCTTTTTAGAAGGACGTGATATGATTCAAGGTCCTTGAAGAGCATGGTATCTCTATTGCCTCAGATTTCCCTTCTGCATTGTCTTAGAAACTCAAAATATTTGTTCCAAAGTTTTAGTGGTTCCAGCTGATCTCTGCTTTCTGGCCACAGCAGCAAAATGGACTGGTGAACCAATGGCGGTTTAACATTTTGGTGCAGCTGTGTCTAAAATATCCTGAGGTGGTTACATCAAATACTTGTGAAATGATGTCATACCTCCACTAAGTGGTTGTCAGGTCCATAGAGCTCCTTATCGAGCTCAATCACCAGGCTCTTGAAGAAAGATGAAAACTTCCTCTTCTGCTTCCCAGGCTATAAATAAAACATGCATAAAATAGTGTGTAAAAAGATATAGAAGCAGGCTGCTGTATGTCTCCTTGTTGTGCTCTGTATGTGTGCAGCTGCATTGTTTCACCCTGACCACACTGGGGGTGGTGAAGTCTGGAGAAGCACAGAACTGCAGAAAACTAGAAAAAGCTGCTGCACCCCACCCCAGTCCTGTCAAACTCGGCTTGCTCAATATGACCCTTTTCACTCCTTCTCTCACATCCCTCTGTTTTTCTGTTACTTTGTGCAACACTCCTACGCATGCCTAAACCAATGAGGCGGAGGAGAAAAATTAACAGTAAAAATCCTCCTTCATGTGGCCCCAAATAACACAAGAAGTTGAGCTACAATTGATGGAGGGAGGAAGAAAGGCATGTCAGCTCCTGGTATGCAACAGTCAGTGGTTTCAATTCCTCATTTGAAAAGAGAGCATAATCTTGAGCAAGTATTTGTGGGGTGGAGAGGGGAGAGCCATAAACACACATCTGGTCTTGTGGTCTGAGCCAAGGACACAGGCCAACAAGAGCTGTGTGACTAAAGTTCTCAGAAACACAATGAGAGACTCTTCTGAGTCAGACCACACTGGGGCAATGGTGAAACTGAGCAAAAACACATTCAACTGCATCAGTGTGTGATCCACTTACTTCCTCCAAAAGTTTTCCCTCCACTCTGAGCTCCCACGAGGAGACCTTCTCTGCTTCCTCGCCCTCTGGCTTGCTGGGGGTGTACGTATTAGAAATGTAGATCCTGAGTTTGCGCTTTTGCTGCATTGTAGAGATAAACAGTCAAAATGAAAACTCATTAGTGATGGCTACGAGTAGTACCACAGTATATTACAGTTTTTATTTTTGGCAACATGTATACTGAGGAGTTTAACTAACATAAAGCGGACGCTGAATCAGCAGAATATAGATCATTTTTAGTGTGAAAACTACAACATGGCAGGTATGTCAGCATCGTATGTCAGCTTCGTTTTCTAAATAAAATCTTGACTCTGTGCGACTCTGCCTGGATGGAGTGTTGCTGATTGTGTAGTGTCAGAAAGAGAACAAATAGTACATAGTAGACAGCACTACCTAGTACCCATCCACTATTATTCTGAAATAGGGTTAAATGTGTTTTTAAGCTAGTCCCTTAAACAAATCAATCATCTTGGGAAGCTCCGAGTCCAGGATGCAGTGACAGTGTCTTGCCACATAGTGTTGAGGTAAAACTTTTTATATATAATGTACAGCTGAAGATGTGCATTGTGGTATTACAATAATCGTATCCCTCAAAAAGAAAATACCACATAAAAAGGGTCGTCTCTTCATCAAGATATGTCATTTGTGGTGCATTGTTGCAGCTTGGCGGTCATTCTTGTTTCACATAGTGAGGGGGGACTTTCAAAACGCAAGCAGCTATACGACAGTTATGTGACATGGGGAGCTTGTGGGTAATCAATTGTAGTGCTATAAATCTACCTTCATAAAATTAAAATTAGTGAGAAGTGTTATGCACATTTAACAGTTGTCATCTCTCAATACAACCTGCACAGGGCTCTGGAATGTGCATTAACAGCTATTGTTTCAGCATCACTGAATATTGAAAATAAAAATTAAAGGTTAAAGTCTGGCAATGCACTGTCCTCAAGACATACCATAATGGGCTTTTTGATAGCCTCTTGAATTTCCATGCGCTTTCGGGCAATGGTCTGATCCAACTTCCTCTCAAAGGCCAAGAGGTCCATGTAGGCCTGGGACTCTGGGACTAGGTCTCGGATCTAATGGGCCACAAGCAGGATGTGAGCATTAAGAGACTACAACAAACCATAATGAATTTAGATCCATTAAAATATTACTTATGGGTTCCAGACTTTCTTACCCTCTGTGGGAGAACTTTGTCTGCCATCTTGCGCCTTTTTGCCCTGAAAGATAAGATACATCACTGCCACAATCAGAGATATTTAAAAAACAGAGGAGTGACTGCTTAACATGCTGCTTACTAAAACATGTGTGGTGTTCCAAATGTTGCCTCAATATTTTAACGGTTTGTAAAAGATAATCTTCATTTGTCAGTTTACAAAAAACTGACCTCACACTCACAAGATAAGGATTTAAACAAAGACATCATTTGCTTCATTTGATTACAAGGTATTTGTGAAAACTTCAGTGTGTGATAGCAAAATGTTAACCACATTTATCTCTTCATTAACCTCCCAAGTGACCACCTCAGGCCCCTGTTTGTTACCTACTACTTTGATAAAGGCTTTTTTGACGATTTAATTGAATTACACACTTCCCCCTCATTATGGTTCAATTTCATTCCCAGTGATTTAATAAGAATTTAGGATGTTGCCTCTGGTCTTGTGGGTTTCTAAAACTCCCATACTGAACGTATTGTAACAAGAAACACTTAAAAACACAAGAGACTCATTGTGGATCAAACTGTAACGACTGACTTAGATCATGGCTGGCCACTTTTTATAAGCGTGGCGTCACTGAGTGGTTTGAAGTAAAAAATACCCACAAGTGTCTGCTGCTTTGAAAGCAAAGGCCAGTCATGAGATACTCCTGTCCTTGTGTTTGTGTGATCTGAGCTTTTTAAAGTACATCAGCTTGACAAACACACTGCAGATGGCAAAACAAATCCTGAAGACGGTTTTTTTTTTGCAATGTTAATGCACATCAACAGACAAAATCATGAGTAGCTCATTGTAAAACCTAAATGTGTTTAGTGACTGTAACCTAGCTGATGGTTGTTTAACATGCCATTGTAAAATTCTGAAATTTAACTTTCCAGAAAATAGTTAGGAATCAAATAAATTAGTAATAAAACATTGTTCGTTGAGGCCTTATAAGAATTATAGTGTAGCTTTGAAACCTGTGCAGTGCCATTCCAAGAATGGTCCCCAAGTTCCCTGGCCATCCACAAACCACTCACATCTTCATTGCTTACCCTCGTCTCAGGGCCCCCATAGCCTCTTGTTGTTGATGCTGATGAAGGAACCGCTTCCTTGAGGTGTCCATGCTCGGAGGCCCCATCCCTGGACGCATGGGCATGTTCCCACCACCATAAGAGGGACCAGGGAGCTGACCCCCCATTGACCCCATGGGGCCCCCTACTCTACTTGGAGGCATTACTGGACGCTAGGAAAAAGAGTGAGAGCTGTGGATACCACTTGTGATATTCTTTACCATTTCTATAGAACATGGCATTATCAGGATGAGATTTCCTGGAAATAATCTGTAAAACACTAGATTGGTATAAAAAAATGTTAGGCAGTAACAGGATAATTTTTACAGAATGAATGTACAGTACAAGTAATGGCATTTTTTTTTCAAAGAATCTCTGATGCTTTGCTTAGTCTGTTCTATAACAGTGAAACAAATGTGAAGTAACGTAAGAAAACTGGTGAGTCCACACGAAGCTGCAGATGGTGGCAAAACTCGGATAATGTATGCGGGCTTAGTCTGACAGATGGCGGTGATGATAAACTTTTGTTTTCTAGCCAACTGACAGGAGGCTAAAGAGCAGCTATGTCTTGTCTATCTTTCATGCACAAAACAATGCTCTGTTCTTATTTCTAATCTATTTCACTGAAAATATGCAGTGATTAATGAGCGTATGAAGCCAGAGGCTAATTTGTTCATTAGGGTCAGACCACTACATGCCGTTTGTAAATGCGGAAGTAGAGCCCACACCTTGAACATTTAAGAAACACAAGGCTGCTGTTGCATTACATCTTTAACCCACACATATTTGTATTACTTCTCTAAAAACATAATGCATCTGCCTTCCCAAAGCAACTTCATTTAAACTTTCAAGAAGGCAAAAAAATGACTTGAAATAAATGTTGTCCGTCACCTGAACGTGTTAGCCTGTAATTAACACAAAAGGGCTAAAAACCTACCTGAGGGTACTGCGGAGCGCTGTTCAGGGTCCGCGGGTATCCCGTCGTAGGTTGCGGCATTCCTGGCATCCTCATACCCGCCGCATGCCCAACATTCATAGGGTTCATATTTGGATTAATCGGAGGACCCGAAAAGCCTGGTCTTGTTGCCATCTTTCAGATCCACAAGTGGTTAAAAGTAACAGAAAATTCTTACCAAATACAGCCAAGCGGGTTAGTTTAAGTCCAAAAGTATCTCGTTAGCTCGCTACAGTTACTTATAATGTGTCACGTTCCGGTTTGACAGCAATCACACTGTCAACAAAAAGCTAGCTAATGTTAGCTCGTCTCAATTTCAAGTTCCGGGATTGCTTCTACCTACAAACTGCTTGTTTTCTGGTAACCAAGTAGTGCCTGTTGAAACTGTTGACTCTTCCCGTTGTCTTTAAACTTATACATCTCTAAATAAGTACCTAGTTATAGCTCGGTGTGGCTAAATGAACAACATGATGCCTTCTTTGCAACAACCTGGGTCTAAACTCCTCTCAACTGCCTTACGTTTACGTTATACACGCGCACAAAAAGCCTGATGCTGCATTCACAGACGTCGGAAATTTGACGATCTCAGCTTGGTCTCGCACATTACTAATAACTCAATCCAACAAACGTTTGTACTGTAAGATGATACTGAAATGAACCCATGACTTCAAGGTTCATGAATATATTTCCTCTAAAATCTCTGTTTTGAACAGATAATATTTAAATATGTGTACAGCCAGGGATGCTTGCAACATCCTCCTTATTGTGTAATTTTCGATAGATTCTGCGTCACTACTGGAGACATTCTACTTGTTCCACACTTGGGTGTCAATAAATGACCACATTTTGGAGCAGTGCACATAAGAGCTGAAAAGGAATGTTTTTGGCCCCCGCAGAGGAGCCCATGAAGCCCACTGTTTAGATAAGAGCTGATAGATTTCATTTTTTAGTACAGTATCTTGAAACATTCATCATTCTTTCAGAGTCCCCTTGTAGCCTCTGCTTAAATCAAAGGTGGGTAGTAAGTACATTTACTCCTCTACATGTACTTGAGTAGTTGTTTTGCAAAAGCTTCACTATCACTCAGTTACACTGAAGATGGAAAAAATTACTTCTATTAAGTTACATCTGGCTACAGCTCGAGTCATTTTTACACTGACTGTACAGACTGATCCAAGTGATGATGAACAACAGACCGATTACTGAACTAATACTGCATCAAAGCAAAACAGAGGAAATCAGTGTAGCAAAACAATGAGCAAAAGTGAAAAAAAAAATAAGTGAAAAAACAAATGACAAAAATCACCCGAAATGAACAATACATAAGTAATAAACTGCTTAAAAATGAACTAAATAATCAGAAATTGACAAATTATGCAACAAAATAAGAACAAAGTTCTAAAGAAAACCATATAAATTAACAAGAAAAAAATTAACAATAACCAAGCAAATTATCAAAACAACAGCTTGTATAAGTGCAAGTATCACATAACAAAACAGATTGATGTTCATCCTACTGGTATAATGCATGAAAAGAAACCCTTTCTGAGCCACATAATTTAATCAACAGCATCCCCTGTTGGCAAGTCTCAGCCTATAAAATTGGGAATTCTTTTTAGGTCTTCTGGCACAAGCTTACAGTTTTATATCCTTTAAAAAAAATCACAGTGAATACTCTGTTGGATTTGAAATAGATATGAGACCTAAGGACAGGTAACAAATCATTTATTATGCTAAACAGATGAAACATACTGAGCCATGATAGCAGCAATTCAACTATTGGAATATTTACACTATCACATCACACCAAGGATATATGTAACCCTTTACAATGTAAACACGTGATACAAAGACTTTTTGAATGCTAGAGCCAACCTGTCCACCGAAAACAAAACAAAATAAAACTGCTTGCTGCAGTGAACACCTGGTTGTACAATTTAGGGCTTCATTTTCTCAACATTTCATAACACGTTTCCACAGGTGAATGACAGTCGACAGTTGCTCGTCTCACACATACTGTTTTGTAATTCAAGCAGAGACCTACGAGCATGACAGTGAAAATGTGAAAATAAAAGACAAACCATTAAAAATGATTGTCTTAAAAGGTAATGTGGACACTGACATTTTTTTAAAAGGTGAGGAGATGCAAGTACACCTAGTGCCTGATTATTTCTGCATCTTAAGAAACAACATATTCCATGTGCACACACTGCCACTTGTCACACAGCTGCCTCTGCTTGGCCTCTGAATGAATTACACCAGAATGTGTGCAGTGAAATAGTACAGTATGTGGATATATTCATTACTTTGGACTCCAGCAAATAATCTAGAAACAAAGAGCAAAAAGAACAAAAAGAAAAATGAGTGTTGGTATGATGATTCTGTGAAAAGTTCTGTCAAGTATATACGGTGGGAGGTCTGGACTGCTTCCACGGAGCAGTAAACACCATAAATGTCACCTATAACATCAATGTCCCTTGATTTCACGAGTGAAAGAACCAAGGCTGAAGTGTTATTGGTCTTCCTGTGTGTATACACGTGCACACACTGCGGTAGGAGAATGTGTATCTGTGGCTGGGTGCATCATTGAGGGAATGCCTCGTCTTTCATCAGCATGCGTGGGCTTTCCTGGTTGTCCATTCTACGTCGGGGACCCATCATGCCTGAGGGAAGAGACGGCAGCAATGTGTGTCATTCAGCAAATTGCTCAGATTTATCCACATAAGAGCAAAAACTGAACAAAGCTCTGGACTCGGTATGAATATATTGAACATACATGTATGTTACCAGTCAAAACTTTGGACATACCTTCTCCTTCAGTGTTTTTTCTTTATTTTTACTATTTTCAATATTGTGCATAAATACTAAAGACATCCAAACTGTGAAAGAACCTGGTATTATGTAGTAAATAGTGTGAAACAATCCATAATACGTTTTAGATTAGATAAGATTCAACTTTATTGTCATTACACATGTACAGGTACAGGGTAACAAAATGTAGCTAGCATCTAACCAGAAGTAAAAAAGCAGTAAGTGTAGATACATAGTATTTATAATATGTAACAATATGTATAGATAGGCAGTGCAATGGACTACATTTTTGGGTAAGTGTACACTAGATAGATGTCCTATGAAACATACCAGATAATTAGATTACTATGGACTAATGCTATACAGATTGTAGTAGATGTACTCTATGTACAACTATTTGTATTATGGACATAATTTACAGTGGCAATGATGGTTATGAACAGATTATACAGATGTTGAGTACCACTGTACATAAATATACTGTAGGAGCGTAGCCTGAAGCTAAGCCCTACACCTGTGGACCCCAGGTAACCCGGTTGACGCGCATGCAGTAATAAAGTGACGCGAGCTGTAAAAATACGAATTGCCATGTCAACACAGTATCTTGCTCACCAATGCATTTATTTACCGTGTTCCAATACAGCGTC
>JAQQAE010006555.1:0-16583 GCA_029823295.1 Pseudamia nigra
AAACCTCTCTTATCTTTTTAAATGGGTGAACTTGCACATTTTTACGTTGCCCAATACTTATTGGCCCCACTGTATATGTCATAAATATTTTAAGTTTATCTTCGTTTGTGGCATCATCCAAGCTGTATTTTTGGTCTTTGAAAAGATATGGAAGGGACATGTTGGCTGTAAAATGGTGGGAGATCCGTGAAGACTATAACCTCCACATGTCTTTTAACTGTTATTTTCTGTAAGTTGTAAAATAACGTTATTCTTCAGTGTTTTTGATAAGTGAACTAATCTGTAAAATGAAAACTTGTCTACTCCCAGAAGCAACAGAGCAGTGGTGGTTTAAGTGGACAGAAATGGTATTCAAGTTAAAGTACTGTTATTTCATAATTATGACTCGAGTAGAGGTGCTCATCAATATTAAAACATGATTAATAGTACAAGAGTATCTCATAGTTATGTATAATTAATCACAGCCTCATACATTATGTTGCAGGTTATTTTTCTACAGGTCATAATGTAAAGTGCTCATTGTTATCAATAATGTAACAAATCCTGGTCTGATTGCAGTATTTAACTTATTGTATTCTTTTTGAGAATTTGTGCTTATTCGGGTGCTGATTTTGCCCTTGTACTTGATTATTTTGTTCATTGTTGCTCACTTTGTTGCTCTGTTCATTTCTGAAGTCAGTGTAAGGGTGACTCCTACTCTTTGGCTACATTCACACTGCAGATGTTCATTTCCGATTTTTTGCAGAAATGCAATTTTTTTGCATGATTGTTCACACTATATTTTAAACGCGACATCCATCAGACCGCACTGTAAACAGTCTATGGCTCTGAAGTGAACGGTATGTGCAGAAGAAGATGTGATGTGACATGCACTGCACTCCTGACTGGTTGGTGGCGCTAATGCACCAATAAGTTGTTTGCCTACTGGTGTAAAACACTAAAGAAGAAGAAGTGCACTGTATTTACGGAAGCAAATGTGGATGCTACACAAGCCAGTGTGTGTGTGTGTGTTTATCAATTTTGAAGTTGTTGTGGAGTCGGAGCTGACAAAATTATGACCAAGCAATTCCGTGTCCATTGTTTGCATCTGATTTTGCAGCGTCCCAGCTCCTCCTGCCCAGAATTGTGACATGTGTCTCACTTCTGTGAGGTAAAAGTTGGATGAAATGTGACATGACTGTTCAGACTGAGGTCGCTTTGACAAACGTCAGATATGTATCCAATTTAGGACCATGGTCTGGTTTGAAAAAAATTGGATTTGTACTGTTCAGACTGTCAGATTTAGGTCACGTATAGTGAAGATTTGGATTTTTTCTGCAGTGTGAGCGCAGCCATTGTGTAGCCCCTTGGGTCTTTAACCCCTCCCCAGTGGCTCCTGTGGCTTTGTCCAGAGATGGAAGTAACATATTATACTAAATCAAAATGAACAAAATGAGCATTAAATAAGCTAAAATAAACTGGGTTGTGAACAAGAAAAAAAAAGAAAAAAAAATCTACAAAAATAACAAGAGTCGAGTAAATGAACTAATATTTTTGGCTCTCAACACGTATGTATTTTTAATTTCTGTGTTGAAATGGCTCTTGAGAAGGTAAAGATTACTGAGCCCTAGGGTAGCCAAATATAACTGTGTAATGAACTAAATGTACTTGAGTACTGCTTACCTCAGTGTAAAAGCATCTATATCCATGTAATCCCCAAGACATGACTTTGTTAATTCATGATTAATGAATGGTTGACTCATACAGTATCAGAATGTACATACTAAAGCACAGTCTGGGGTTTTATTTTATGGATTTCCTTACCCCTCCTCCCCTCTTTCATCCTTAGGTTTACGTTTCATACGACTACGGGACAACTTTTACGTTCGTCTCAGACAGGTTCCAGCTGCCCAGGGCCAAAACCAAAGACGGCAGCAAGCAGGTCATCTCGCAGTTTTACCACAGCCCCGCAGACAACAGGAGGGTGAGTCAGCATCTGGTGCGACTTTCAGACCGAGGCGGTATGGACTGTTGTAAAACTAACTGCTCCCTTTAAAAGCTGAAGGTGGTAAAAAAAACGAGGTAAAATTGAGTCTGTGTGATCATGTAATTTATGGATGGTGGTTTGAAGGGAGAATGAATTGTGTCTGTGTGTGACTTTAAGGAAGATTTACTGGCGACGGAGCCTGCCATTGTTCCATTCCAGTCACTGAAAACACTGAGCTTAACATGTTTTCCTCTTATTTCACTCTTCCTTGATCTCCTTCACACAAATGTTGGAGGTTCACTGAAGGCAAAAGTCTGGAGTGTTTTGTTTTGACATGAAAATAAGAACCTGTTCAAACACATTCAAGGATACAAATTGAAATGCAGACTCCATATTGTACTCGTGCTACAGCCAAAAATTTATCTAGATTTAAGATAAGACTCTTCAACTGAATGGTATTTAGAGCTAATAAATTCATTTTGAAAGTCTTAGTGGTTCTTTTCCTTTAGTTACGCTAGTATCATGGGGGAGCGTTTCTATGTTACTAAGGTCCCCACGTCCAAGCCCTTGCAGAGAACAAGCAGACAGTACATGGATACTGTGTAAGAAGGTTTTTTCCTTCGCAAGGCTGAAGGGGGAGTCTGGCTCAGGTGGGTTCGGTTCAGAATTGGGTGGGGGTGGTGATTGGTTAGTTCGACAGAGATGAATCAGAGGCACTGGGAGAATGTAGGTTAAACAAAGAGAACACAGAGCACAGTCGTTGAGTTTCAGAAGCTGCTAAACCAATTCAGGGATTAGAAGTAAAATTATATTTTGTTGCTATTTTATTATTATAGTGGAGAACTCCCCTTTCTAACATTCGGGTCTGTGCCCCCAAAGTCCCTGGACCCAAACTAAACAAACTTGGCACAGGAGTAGTGTGGGTAGGGGAAAGAGATACTGTGGCAACCACTGTATAATTTGTTTATATGTTTATTAGGTTACATTATTAATATACAGTATAAACCTATTTTGACCTACAGGACCAAAACTACTGTAACTAACAAAAGACCTTAACTTTGAAGATCTGTCAGGTTTAAAATCATTGCATTTTGACTTGCATACATTTCTAGCTATGTAGTGTTGTTGAAAATGTTTATTTATTTCTTTTTTTAATGCCCACTTTTAAATTCTGGTTAAATTCCTGAAAACATGTTCTCATTGGCAGTGATGAAAATGTGTGTATAGTATTTTCTTCAAAAATATAATCATATCACATCCACTGCCAGACCAAGGTTAGGACACACCTTCTCTTTCATTTTTCTTTATTTTTGTTCTTTTTCAACATTGTCCATTAATACTGAAGACATACAAACTGTGGAAGAACACATATAAAATTATGTAGTAAACAAAAAAGGCATTAAACAACCCAGTTTGTGTTTTATATTTTAGGTTGCCCAAAGTAGACACATTTACATTTGATGACAGCTTTGCATCGCTGTCACCTGGAACAGTTTTCAATTTACAGCTGTGTCTTGTCATGGGTTAATTTTTCTGATTTTTTTTGTCTTCTTAATGTGCTTTAGACCATCAAGTGTCTTGTGCAGAGGAAGGGTGGGTAGAGTCAACAGCCCTGTTAGTGCTACTATAACTACTGTACAAATCCATATGATGGCAACAAACACTCATGCAGTCGCTAAAACCATCAGACACTACGATGAACCTGTCTCTCATGAGGACTGACCCAGGAAAGAAGACCAAGAGCTACCTGTACTGCAGAGGGGAAGCACATTTGAATTTCCAGCTTCAGAAACTGACAATTTACAGCGTCTAAGATACTGTTTGATGATTTTGTTGACTGCAGCTGGGGTCACAATGAAAGTTCTTGAGAATTCTCAGATTGACTGAACAAAAACCTCACAGACAGAGAAACTGAACTTGTTTTCAAGCTCATGATGTCACAGTGACACTGACACCTGAAACACCACTGGTCATATAATAGGTTCAGACATAACTTTATATAAATGGGTGTTTATTATCATTTTATTTATTTAATTCATGTTTATTTATCTTTTGATTGTCTATTTAGTCATTTTTGCTCTTCTTGGAGAAAAGCTTCTTAGAGCCGGACAATCGATTCCCCAGCGGTGAAGCGGTGGCATTACAACTTATAGTGACTTCCACATTGGCCTCACTGAACAGCCTATCGTTGCCCCTTGATAAAGACAGAATATGTTCAGTCTCCACTTTTATACATCTTACTGTCTAATAAATAAAATTGCTATAGTACATGGCTTCATTTACAGTAAAATCATCAGTTTATGCTGGAGACGTTTCTAAATATGGGGCCCATTTTTGTTATTTATGTCTTGAGCTGAACACTAATCCACTCATAAACTTGTTCATGATATACTAGGACTAAATTTATGTCATTATTGGTGTTTGAAAGCCCTGACATATATCTTTTAAACTTTAGATGTGCACATGATGGTTGGACTGAGGATGAATCAATACCCAGTTGGTGGTAAAATGGTTCAGTAGATGAGTTTCACATCTTAATATGCCAAAGTGTTGATTTAAGACTTTACTGGGCCAGAACTCCTCCAGTCACATACACATGCCCTGACTGTAACAAAGTGCTGATTTATAAACACATCATCTTTAATGAGGAGGTTGAACACACTCCAGCTGCTCCTGGATTCATTCGACTAACCAGTCTCACATCCTTGTGGGACTGAATTAGTGAAGCTCCACCTTGGTTTTCCAAAACATTGCACTCCAAAACACCTGAGAAGCACTTCAGCACCGGGATGTTTTCTACTGGCAAGTGAAGCTTTTACTCACCGTCCCAGAGTAGAGCTTTTCTATCTTTTAGAATATAGCTGAATGATTCAACCCAAATGTTCTCACCCAATAATGTCAACAGCTAAATCAAACTAAAAAAATGAGATATTGATTCCACCAGCCCATGTCCATATCCTCATACTTGGCATGCCAGTGTGGCTTAACCAGTTTCTTTGTCAGCTTCTTTCTGTCAGCTTACTGGATAGTTGGCACTGCTGTTTTTTACTAGAGGGAACTGCTGCTCGAGACAAGAAAAGACATGATACCCTGAAAGTTTCTCAGTTGATTTCCTTGAAACTTGCATAGACTCTGTATTAAAGATTCACAAGCCCTCTGTGACATCACCCATAGGTTTCTAAACAGCTGTTTTGTCTCTGGGTGCTGCTATATTGGCACTACTACCTGCTCACCTTGATCCAAAAATGTGTGAAAGAGCTGAAGTGGGTTAAACGAAACTGAAGCCACCGGCTCAAATACATAGACTATCAATCAAAAGTCTATGCCCCTAAATATGCATCAGGATCTGATCATCTCTGGCAGGTAATGTAAGAATTAATCCCCGTGCAGTGATCACAGAGGCGGATATAAAACTAAAGAGACCAACCCCGTTGTTTGTACCAGGCTATAAACATGAGTTATGTCTATTAAATAATGAAACTGTATTTACGAGGATATAATGACGTGGTTCACAGTCACCCTGAGTGTTAAAGGTTGGGTATTCACACTCAACTGCTGTAAGTTTACAGTAAGTAATCTTTTCATTTCACTGCTAGCTACTGATTGAACTGCACATGCTTTTTATTAAGGTGTCAGAAAATGATTAGCTTAAAACTTGAGCAACACATTAACTTAAATTTTTGGTGAAATTAAACCAAACAGCAGGCGACTCTTTTTGTCCGCTAACTGAGGTGAATGAGGAGCACTGCATGTCATGTACGTACATGTGTTTGAACCATAGTCTGTATATATAACTGGACAAAGTGACTGTGACGTCACCCATTAGCTTCTGAAGGGCTGTTTTGAGGCCAATCAGGTTGTCACTTCCTGGACGGCATATTGGAGCCAAAAACAAGATGTAACCATATTTGGACAAACGGCAGCGGGACTTACGAAGTGTTCATCCCAGGGGACTCATGGGAGAGCTAACATTAGCTGCTATCTTACCGATGCAGTAGAACTTCACCATGCAGTGTCAAACAAAGTCATATTACAGTGTTGTTAGTGTAAACACTTACCCACAGCTGCAGTCGAGTGTATGTCATGTACAACTATGAACATATTGAATAAATAGAAGATACGAAGGTGTGAATCAATTCCGACTGAGCTGATACTATAGCAACATGTCAGTCAAACCCCAGCATGGCAGGGATTTGTTGGATTATTTGCTGTAATATCTTAAGAACGGAGCAAAAAGTTAAAGATGGACCACCACGTTACTTATTGGAGGGTCCAAATAAAACGTTTGAGACCATGATAACCCATGAAAAAAAATTTATTCGCTTAGTATTTTCAGATAGAAGTATTTAATTTTTCAGATCGAAGTAGAAATAGTGGCAGATGATTCGCTGTGGAGACCCCTGAAGGGAACAGCCAAAAGGAAAAGAAGATTTTCAGATAGCGATAGAAATATATCTCTATGGAGAAAAAACCTTCTTGGAGCCAGATGACCAATTCCCCAGCGGCCAAGCGGCGGGATTACAACTTAAAGTTACTACCACATTGGCCTCACTGAACAGCCCCATTCGTTGCCCGTTGGTTTGAATGGAACAAAAGATTTAGCAAAGGCAGAGAGGATGTCCAAGACGGTGAACATTTTGAACATTTTGGGCGCTCATGCACATCAACACTTTCAACAAATTGTTTGAAATGTATAAAAGTGACCACAGTATGGTTTCAGTCTTCATAAGACAGCATTCCAGCTCACACTGCTCTCAATAAAGTAGATTCTGGTTCTAACAAATTTCACTGCTTGATCAGCCTCCCTATTCCCCATGATCTAGGACTATACGACTTCTTTCTTTTTCCCAAGATCAAATCTATGTCAAAGGAACACATTTTTGGTCTGTGTCAGAAGTTAAGAATGACACAAGTTCTGAGACAACTGTCTGAAGAAGATTTACTGCACTGCTTTGATCAGTGGAAGACCTGAATGAAGCGGTGTGTTAATTCAGAGACTGAAGGAGAAAGACAAAAAAAAAAAAATAATGATTGTCAATAAAATGAGTCAAATTTTTTAATGTCCATACATTGTATGTTTATTTTAGCTGTAAAGATGTATATTTTAATATGGGTCTCTATTGGGATTGGATTGACACCAACAGTACTGCAGTTTTGGACACTTCAGTATTTGATTCAAGGTTCAGCACCAACGTTGCAATTTGGAAACGTTCAGTCCTACAGAGTAATGATGTTGGCCATCCACTGCAGCTGCTCCTCTGTCGGGACAGAATGAAGTAAATAGGATGGTCTGGGTGGGACATGATGTCCTCCAACTTCTTCTAGTAAACCTTTGAGACTGCTATTATTTTGGGGTAGGTAGTACATCTACTTCTAAAAAGAAAAGACTCCAGAAAAAGTAAAAATTCAGTCAATATTCTGCTTCTTCTCGTCAGATACTTCATTGTTGCCATCACAGGTGATTGAGTTTTATTCAAGTTTGAGGGCTGAATTTTCTTTCTGAAAAGTGACCAAACCATATGGTTAATAGTGTTTTTAATTCATTACTAAAAGATGAAACATGACAAATGATGCACAATGATGAAAGACAACATAAGACACAATAAATTAAATATGACATATGAGCTGCTAAGAGATGTAATCATAACGCAGAAGGGTATAAAAGATAACAAATGGGCAAAAAGATGGAAAAGATGCAAAATGCATACAAGGCACCAAACATCCAAAACAACTTAAGACGCAAAAAAGAAGAATCTGATATAAAATGAGTCAAAGAAGAAAACAGCCTTAAAGATGCAAAAAGATAAAATAAACATTTTCTTCCCTGCTTCCCAAACATTAAATCAAACCAAGAAGCTGGTCACAACAAGGTTGGCCTCAGCATAGTCAATAACCAAGGGTAGGTGACATTTTCAACCTCACTGTATAATGTATGTGTCTCGAATTTATCACATATTAAAATGTGCGTCTAGCTGTAGTGGTTTTGGTACCATAGGTCATAATAGATTTTTGCAATTATCCATGCTGCGACCAAATTAATATGCAAATTAGGTGGTGGTTGCCATAGTTTCACTTCCCCCTACCCTGACTACTCATGTGCCAGGTTTGTTTAGTTTGGGTGCAGTGCCTTTGGAGACACAGAGCCAATTGTTCAGATGGCGGTGGATAGTAAATGAAAATGAAGACAAATCTGTGTTGCAGAGACAAAAGAACAGTGTTTGTCTTAATAAATCATTATTAAACATCACAGTGTAAAATGTATATGCTCAGTCAGATTTTGCTGTTGATTAATAACATCTTTTTTGTGGCTTAACAAACTCAGCACATGTACTGCTTGGTTCTGTGGACTTGAATGAGGTATGAGATTGTGTCTTCCCTCTGTGCGGTGGGTTAAACACTGTCTCGCTCCAGAGAATCGAGGGGTTATCGGGAAAACACTGACATAGCTCTTCAAAGGGAGCTGAGGAAAATGGGATTAGTTCAGTACTGTTACATAATCAAGCTTGTAAAGGGGCTGGAGAAACATTTGCTGATGGAGCTTGGTCTTTATTTCCTTTCACACCAGGTCTTTCTGCTCTAAATGCTAATGCCTTTTTCTTTTCTTCCGCAGTATCTGTTTGTGGATTCCACCAACAACTACCTGTGGAACACCTTTGACTTCTGTAAGAGCGTCCAGGGCTTCTCACTGCCCTTCAAACCCACCGACCTGCTGCTGCACAGCCGGAGATCCAACCTGGTGCTTGGCTATGACAGTTCACATCCCAACAAACAGGTACACAAAGAAAACACTGCTGTTAAAATGAGTCCATTTTAACAGCCCCCATCCCAACAAAGATTGAGAAATTAAAGAAACCTACATCTGGTATGGGTTTTTATGACCCCAACAAACGGGTATGCAGTACTTCACTGCCTGGCCAAAAAAAAGGTGACAACCTGGATTTAACTAAGCAAATAAGTATGAGCCTCCCATTGGATAATATCTGCATGGGTGATTATGTTTCTGCTGGCAACAAGTGATATAATGATAGTGGGGAACCATCATCTTCGAAGAAAAAATGTGGTTGGAAAAAAATCTTGAATGATCATGACCGGTAATCACTTAAATGTGTGGTGAAATCAAATTGTATAAAAAACAACAGTAGAACTCAGGACTATGTTTAATTGTGAAAGAGAGGCAACTGTAGTCGTGAGAAATTAAGAGAGAAAAGGTAGATAGGGAGAGAAGAAGAGAGATGGGGGCGAGAGAGAGAGGAAGGGAGGAGATTTCACAAGAGTGTCTTGTTGAGAGTTAATTTGTACCCTGTCTTGTCTTCTTAATGTGCTTTAAACTTTGAGTTGTCTTGTCTTGCCGATGTGTGGTGACAGGGTCAGTAGCCCTGTTAGTGCTGCTACAACTACTGCACAAATACATATTACAGGAAAAAACACTCCTTACAGTTACATAAAGAGAAAAGACAGTCCATGTGTCCCCAAGTGCAGGCGCCAAAACCATCAACCTCTATGATAACACTGACTCTCATGAGGACCATCCCAGCAAATAAAGATCTCATTCAAACCAGAAAATGCCAACAGCACCTTGGGTAGTGTTTGATGATTTTGTCAAATGCAGTTGGGACAAATTCAGAGTTCTTGAAAATTTTCACATTGACTGACTTTAATTTCTTGAACTACTGAAGGACTGTCTGTTCTCTTTACTTAACAGGTTCTTGACATAATATGGATTTGTACAGTAGTTGTAGTAGCACTAGCAGGCCTATTGACCCTGTAACCACACATCCTCAAGACGAGACGAGAAATAACAAATTATTCTTGAACAGACACACCTGTGAACTGAAAACCATTGCAGATGACTAGAGGCTGAACCTGATGACAGAATGCCATGAGTGTGCAAAGCTGTCATCAAAGTTAATTGTGTCTACTTTGGACAGTATAACAAGTTCTGGGTTGTTGTTAGTTTTTTTATGATGCAATAAAATGAAATGAAGGTTATAGGTAGATATTTTCATGTTTTTAAATGATTTTTACATCGATATGCAGTGGAACCCTGGGTTACGAGTGTTTCAGCACACAAATTTTTTGGGTTATGAAGAAGACATCAGGCAAAATTTTGTACCGGCTCAACAACAAAACTCAGGAACATTTTTTACTTTTTTTTGCCTTTTTTTTTAATCTGAAATAGTGCTTTTTTGTGTTTTTTCATCATGGGACCTAAGAAGGATGCTAGTGGTAAGAAGAAAGCCCGTAATATGATCTCGACGCAGGTGAAAGGACACGGGCAGATCTGTCTGCAGTTAAAGGGATTTGTGTTGTGTATATTTAAATATTATATTTCACCAAAGAATAAAGGAAAACTCAACTTTTCCCAACCCCAAAAATACCATCGGAAATGAAATTAACAAAATCAACACAGACATTCTGTCAAAATGAATTTATATTTGCAATATGAATTCGAAACAAACCACACGAACACTTCCATAAACCCAGACATGCAGGAATAATCCCTCACCCACTCCTGTCTTTGCCCCCCAAACTGTCCCAAATCAAGATTCCCACAGCAGTCCACCCAAGCCAGGGATCAGGCCTTTTCTATAATTTATTCCCAAGGAGTCCACAGACACGCATGTCGCTGTCTACTCCCTGAGACTTTCCCTCCATGACCCACATTACCTCCTCTTATATCACCTCAGGTGTGTGTGTGAGATGAAAAAATAAAAACACCCTGAGAAAGTGCACACTGGTCGTGTGTTAGACCAAGTGAATGACATTTGCGTCACCCATTTTCATAACATTTTAAGGAGTAGGCAGAGGCAAACCTCTTTTAGTTTTTTTGTTTTTTAGCAAAAGATCATTGCCTACTGAAAGTGATGATGCTGATGATGGTGAAAGTGTGACGAAACAGGCCAAAAAAAGTGAATAAAAATGTGAATTTTATGGGAATTTTCTTGGGTCCTGAAACGGATTAATTGGTTTTACGTGTATTTTTATGGCAAAACTGGACCCGACTCACGCGTTTTTCGTTTCAAGAGCTTGATCCCGGAACAGATTAATCTCGTAACCTGGGGTTCCACTGTATTTTCCTGTTGTAGCAAGATATGTTCATGTTCAACAACATATGAACTACACATTATGTCATACTGTTGAACATACAGTATTCTGTGCTATAATTTTGTCTTTTGTAAAACATAAAAATATTTTGTTATAGCACGAAAATGAATTTGCAATGATGTAAAAGTAATCTTGTGATGATGCACAGCAGTGCAGTACATCAGCAGTACTACAGTGCTTCACGTCAGTTAACACAGATGTCACCCACTGACACTCAGGTTTTATGTTGGTTTCCTTTCTCTTTTTGGTTTTAAATACAATGGCACCAAACGGCTCAGTATTCTCTTTGTCACATGTGTAAGAGCTAAAACGAAGGAACGTGCATGACCTACATTTTCACACTGCACCATCCCCCTCCTCCTCTTCATCCTCCTCCTCTTTTTTTTCTCCTGCTCCCTCTCCTTACACTCTGTTTCTTTCTGTCCCGTCTCTATAGCTGTGGAAATCTGACGACTTTGGGGAGACATGGCTGTTGATCCAAGAGCACGTGAAGACCTACTTTTGGTAAGACGACCATTGTCCCAGTACAGTTCACTAAAAGCACAATGTACACTGAAGTGCATCTGTACTGCAGCTTAGACCTGCCCTGAACCTGCTGCAGGCTTTTAGAGAATATGAGGATGTAAACGGTGCCAGAAACACATTTCACATCAGTAGTTTTGTGATATTATTCTGGCTGCATGGTAACTACAGAAGGCAGGTAGCTCTGACAAATTTAGAGTCTGACTTCTGTTCACATTGCAAACAGTGTAGCAGACAGCTTAAATGTCCCTTACAGTGAAAATCCATCGTTTTTGGGCCTTGAGGTTTTTATGCAATATGATGTAAAATAAAGGCTATGAAAATACAAACTTGACTGAGAAATACACACAACAAAATGGACAAAGACGAAGAAGCTAGTTTGGATTTTTGTGATTTGTTGCATCACAAATCATAACCAGTCATAGTCCAGTTTACATGCATTAGTCCCTCATTGGCTAGTAGAAAATGTTCTACTTAAATTTTAAAAACATCACAAGTTTCAACTAATCACAGTCCAGATAAATTTGGCCCCAAAATCCATGACATAAAATGAGTGCTGTGTGAATTGGCATGGAAACTCCCACTTGCAACTCTGATCAGTGGTGTAAGCTAAAAAGTACTTTTCAGAGTATAATTATTTGTTATCTATGTTTTGTTTACATGCACTATAACCTGCAGAGATCCGGTGCGGCTCATTTATTCCTTCAGTCAAGTTAAAATAAACGAAACGGTTCACTTTTTCATTTTCTCTGTGGTTCCTCAGGTGATTATTCTTCTCCACTGTGAAGGCAGCTCCGGCTCAGTAGTATTTACACTGGAGATAGGCTGTGTTTGTCTTTAGGGAGACGTGAGTCAGTGGCTGTAACAGAACAGGACCGATCTCCAGGGACGAAGTGGTTTGTGTTTACTTTCACTTTGTCAGTCTTTTCCTGTACGAGTGTACTGTACCCTGGTGGAGACTCGGACTCTGTCGTATCTTGCTGATGACGCTCGGCTGCGTTAGGTCTTTGAATCTCGTCAGGCTTGTCAGGTCTCTTAAAGTGTTTATCGCATATTTATTGGCATTCGTATGCCTGGTAGAAGATATGACAGAAAGGAATGAATCATTTTTACAGGTCTTTCATGCCAGTGGCCCCCAAACTTTTGAAAATGACATTGCCCTCTAAATGATTGCTGCAGCTCTGTTTTGGCTTGCTGCTGCAGCCTATTTTATGCAGGTGCAGATGGACAGAAAAATGGCCTCAAAACAGGAATTGAATAAAAAATGTGTGAATTATGTACTTTGGACATTTTTACCTAACATGGATAGATCTGACAGCCTGTCACACAGTAGAAATAAATGTGGCACCTGCAAAACAGTCTGTTTGGCAGGTAAATCTCAGGTTGTTATTCATCCTCAGTGGCAGGTAACTGTTTTGTGCATCGTGCTCATCAGGTAAACACTATGCTGAGAGTCATTTATAGGTGTACTGGTTCTGTTTTACCTCCTGTCTGTGACTTAAAGTGCTCTTTGGTCTCTTTAGCCAAACTCCGTTGAAGCTGCTCCTGGGTATTCCGAAATCTAAGTGGAAGCTCAGAGGGGACAGAGCCTTTTGGATTGTTGCACCTAACTTGTGAAATAATCTGCATTTCCATGTTATACAGCCCCTTCACTGTTCATTTTTAAAACGTGTCCTATAACCCACCTTTCCACCTGTATGAGAGAATGATGTTTTCCATGGTTCAATTGTACGAAATTGATTTTGCTTGCTTTGATTGTATCACTGTTGTTATGGTTTTTACTCGGGTCATTTTATACGTTTTAGTTGTATTTTATTTTGTTTTATTGTGTCATTGCAGGTTTTATGTCTTACGTTTTACCTCAGATAGTCCAGTTTCATTGGTGTGAAAACTCATTTGAACTCTGGGTTGGACTAACAGTCAAGCTCTCGTCTGCCTGAAAATGTAGGTCTCAGTTTGAGTGGTATAACGTTACTACTGTACTACCACATCTCCAGAGAATGGAAAGCTCTCGCGTTTTCTGCCTCAGTTGCTCACCGGTGGCATATGTGGCCCACTTGACAAACACCAAAGCAGAACCAGAGACATTAAAGCCGCATAAATTTGGTGCTGGTCTGTTATTTCTGATTGAAGTGTTGGGCTGGCAAAGCAGGCCAAAGTGGAAGGATTTTGTTTGGTACAATAATTGAGTGTCCCCTTTTATCGAATGGCTTTGTTTCCTAAGTTTGGTCCAGGTTGACAAAGTGCTGTGTCATAGTAAACCAAGTCAAATCCAAATGCAACGGTGCATCCGTCCCTCACCATAAAAATCTCTTTAAAAACACACTTGCGCTGTTGCAAACATAATGCCTCAAATCTGAAGAGTTACATGAATATGTGATACATGTGAAAATGCCTTTTGGGGCTGTTTCAGACCATTAATAACCATCCCATCCCATGTGGTCTACCCCAGTGCAAAATGTGAACACACTCAAAGATGTATTTGAGTATGCATTCTAATCTGAACACTCAGGGTGCATTTGGACATATTCTAAGACACACTTGTCCATATTGACTTAGTAGTGTTGACAGAAAGACACCTACTCAGCTGACCTTGTACAATTAAGACTTCGTTGGTGATAGTGTTTACTGATGAAGGCAGTGAACTAAGTTTAACAAAGCAAAACCATCTCCGCAGGACGTTACAGAGGTTCTGTTAAGTTCTACAAAGCAGGTGGAATTTTATTAGTTACACAAGTTTAAATTAGAAAAAAATATAGCTGCATTTCAATGTAAAATAAGTAATTTTAGTCGCGTGTCTGTCACCTTTTATCATGAGTGTTTTTGCTCCCACAAAATGGCAAATGAATGGGTATTAATTGTGATTAATTGAAATTAATCCAGTGACCCTGTGATTGATTTAAATTGATGATGAATGGGTATTAATCATGATTAATCGAAATTAATCCGCAGTGTCCCTGTGATTAATCAGATTAAAAATTTTAATTGTTTGACAGCCCTATTTTATAGACTGTATATGAATCGTATATGAATGCATAACCTTTGTGATGTCAACCATCGGCCTCTGAATCGCTGTTTGGGAGCTCAAAAGCACATACAGTATATTGGGATCTGCATTATCCAAATGTGTTAGTTATATAAAAAAAATCACCCTCAGAACAGTGTTCACAGAGGTGGAAGTAAATTATAGGGACCAAAACTTATGTCTGTATCAGGCAGTAAACATGTTTATTTCTGCTCTAAATGTGGACATTGTAACATGGGACAGCCCAGGATGTAGAGGAGACAGACCAGGTTGTAGTTTTAGTTCATTTATTTTAAACGTAAGCAAAGAAGTAAATGGGTAAAAGTCAGTAAATCAGTAGTAGAGTGTGTCTCTATGCATGTAGTGTGTGTGTGTGTGTGTGTGTCTGTGTGTGTGTGTGTGTGTATGCCAAAATAAAAGAAGAAAAGCAGGCTGCTGACGGTCTGTTGTGCCAGGGAATGCAGTCAGGCAGAGAGAGAGAGAGCAGGCTGGCAAGATGGTGGTGGTTTTACAGGGTAGCGTGCACGGGGCTTGGGTATGACTCCACCTGCAAGATACCAGGGGAGACGGCGACAACCGTAACCAAACAGGTGGGGTTGGCACGATGGGGATTGACCAGTGATTAGATTCAGACACTAATCTTGCTTGTTTGTAGGTGACCAAATGCTTACTTTACTGAGGAATTTACCAATTAGTTCATTAAAAATCCTACAATGTGATTTTTCTGGATATTTTTTTTCCTCATTTTGTCTCTCATAGTTGAAGTGAACCTATGATGAAAATTACAGGCCTCTGTCATCTTTTTAAGTGAGAGAACTTGCACAGTTGGTGGCTGACTAAATAGTTTTTTGCCCCACTGTATACGTATATCTATGAAATGGCCAACCCGCTGTCAGATTGATAACTGATTGACTGACCAACCAATGGACCTACTGTACAGTCCTACCTACCCTAGTGACTGACTGACCAACCAGCCGAGCCACTGACCTATTTACCTACCTACTCACCTTCTGACCCACTGGCTTATCCATTTATCAGTCTGTCCATCTACCTGTGCGTCTATCTGTGCAAATGGCTGGTGATTATAGTTAGACCATGAGAAGCTGCATGTCACCTGCATTGCTGTTTTGCCTCCATAGAGCTGTATTTATTATTTTCTGTGAACAGGTTTCTGTTACAGATCACACCCTCCCTGGATCCCGCTCATGTTATTGTTATGATTATAGGAAACCTAATATGAAGACTGATACCATAGAAACTAAATGCCAACATTGAGGAAACGGGTTTCCTGGTATTCAAATCTGACAACTTACACTTCACACACATATGTTTTAGCAGTACTCAGATAGTTTTTTAATTGGAAGTGGTACATTTTGACCAGAATGCTAATTGATTGCATGTGGGTTCTTGTTCAAACTTGGCTAATGTGTTTTTCATTGCATCACATGCGTCACATCTCTTTTCCACAACTGTAAAGACCAATTAATTAGCTCGTTATGTCCTAAACTGTTGCTTTAATTTTGGATGTTGTACAAGATGTCAGGTTTAACAAGCTGGTTTTTATAATACTTGAGTAAAATGAATGTACCTTCACTAATTCACTTTAATGAAGTAGAAAAAAGATATTGATTTCAACGCTACCAGCAACCTGAAAAGTGCTGTGTTCTTTCCTTTATTCACTGTGTGAGGTGACAGTCAATACAACTCAAATGTCAAACGTTCTGTTAGTTTTATTGGTTCTCTTGGTTTACTCTCCCAATAATTGTATCTTTAAGCACTTAAAGGAGGCGCATTGTAACAGAAACAGATCATGGATTCTCTAAAAAATAAAACTTGAACTATCAAAACTCTCACTTGAAGGAGAAAAACGCATAACTGGACATTACACTAGGGATGCACCGATCCACATTTTTTCACTTCCGATCCGATCCCGATACCTGAATTCGGATATCTGCCGATACCGAT
>JAQQAE010006556.1:0-16583 GCA_029823295.1 Pseudamia nigra
AAAGAGAAGCAGATGGCTGTACTGGGTGGGGGGGGGGGGGGCGACAACCACTCAGTGGCAGCTTTTCCCACCAGAAGACAGAAAGACAGGCTGCAGGATCTGCAATCAGACCAAGGCTTCCTCCTCTGTCCTTGCAAAGCTTTTCTGCAAGTAGGAGCAGAGCAAAAGCTAGTCCTGTCGAGGAGGACGAGGAAGGCTGGCAGAAAGCCTGGAGAGTCCTCTGCTACGAAGAAACTGTAACCGGATTCAGAGAACCGTTCCGACTATAGAACTTTGAGAAGGCCTCTTCAAGAACGGATGCAAGTCTGGGCTGGTCACCCTGAAAAATAAATACAGAAGCATCTAAATAAAATCTATTTTGTACTGTTGAAATCAGTGAAGTCATGATGAACTCATCTTACCTCACTGATGAATCCCAGCTGAACAAGCTCCACAGCCAATTCCTGCACATTCTCATCTGAACAAAACATAAAGTAGTGGTGGTGCACAGTTTGAGTCAGGTTATGATCAAAATGGGGAAATGTGAAATACTACAGCAGTAATGGGTCATAAAAGGGTTACAACACATTTTTAGAGATGGAATTTAAAAACTTCTACAAGACTCTTGATTATACAGTAATTTAATCTAGATGATACAAGGTACCACAGAAAAATGTCTTTTCCTGTTATAACAGTAGCCTTAATCCCAAAGACAGTGACGCCAAATGTCAAAAGTTAAAAAGAAATTTGATAGTGGTCAATAACGCTGGCAAGTTTCAAGTGAATTAGTTCAGGCATTTTGAAGCAGTCTTAGGTAAGTGGACCAAGATGTCGAGATGACATGGTGCTGGGAAACCACTATCTGCCACATTTGTCAAATAATAAATATTCACAATTGAGTACATCTGGGGCATCCAAACTTTTTTCAGAGGGGCAGATTTGATCATGTGAAAATGCCCCAGGGTCCAGCACCCTAACATACTTTTGAAACATGTAAATTCACAAAATACATAGTTCTGTAACTTTACCAGCCATTGTTATTTCTACAAACGTAAACAACTCTGGCATGAAGAGGTCTATACAAAACAGCTCACCCTTTTTGTAATGTGTGAAGCCAGAGAAAATACATGTCCATGACGCTGACAAAAACTCAGCCCTAGCCACTTTTTTTGGTATCTGATATGTTTATGCTGGAGTTGTGTTTGGCGTGTTCTTGTAGCAGAGTTTCTCCTGCTTAATTTGATGCGTAATATGATTCTATTTTTACATGATTAGTGGTGTTTTATCCCTTTTGTTTTATCATTTTTGTTGTGGAGCAATAGCCCCTGTATCTGGTGGTGCCAGGGCTAAAGAGTTAAATATGGTCTATTATGGGTACTGAAATATTCTCGTTATACAAGTTCAAAGTATGAAACTTGCAGTCTTGCACATAAAATCAGACATAAGCAAATAACTACAAAAAAAGTTCAATACCATGTCACAAAGTAATATGAATAAACACTGGTATCAGCCACATCATACACTGCCAGTAAAACTCATGTTGACTTCTATTGCTTTAATGTAATACATCCCACAATTTAATGGTGCTATTTTAATGATTTATTGTTGTACATTACTCATCTCGATTATTCATGTCTGATTTCAGTCACTACAGTGTTTGTCTGAAATTTTAATCAAAACTGTAATTCGAATAAAGTTACATCAAACCTGGAAGTTGATAAGTTGATACAAAATAAAAGTCCTGTAATACAATGAATGATTTCAATAGATTGAAATGTGCAACTACCTGCATTTGTAACAGGAGGTGTTGAGGCCAGATTAACATCCCAATATTGCAAACAGACTAAAAAAGGTTTTAGGCAAAATATGAGCATTTTCTATAAACATAAAGCCTCTAAAATGACTCTCCTTCAAATAAAGCCCTTGGACATTTTGCAGCAAAGAGAAATAAAGGGATTTGCAAATATACTGAACAAAAATATAAATGCAACACTTTTGTTTTTGCTCCCTTATTTCATGAGCTGAACTCAAAGATCGAAGACTTTATGTTCATAAAGTCCATTTCTCCCAAATACTGTTCACAAATTTGTCTAAATCTGTGTTAATGAGCACTTCCCCTTTGCCGAGATAATCTATCCAACTCACAGGTGTGGCATATCAAGATGCTGATTAGATTATTATTATTATTATTAGATTATTACACACGTGTGCCTTAGTCTGGTCACGATAAAAGGCCACTCTAAAATGTGCAGTTCAACTGTATTGAGGGGTTTGGAGAGGGGGTGGGGTTAGAAAACCAGTCAGTGTCTGGTGTGATCACCATTCGCCTCACGCAGTGCAACACATCTCCTTGGCATAGAGTTGATCACGTTGCTGATTGTGACCTGTAGAATGTTGGTCCACTCCTCTTTAACAGCTGTGTGAAGATGCTGGATATTGTCGGGAACTGGAACACACTGTCGTATTTGCCAATTCAGAGGATCCCAAACATGCTCAGTGGGTGACATGTCTGGCGAGTATGCTGACCATGCAAGAACTGAATGTTTTCAGCTTCCAGGAATTGTGTACAGATCCTTGCAACATGGGGCCGTGCATTACCATGCTGCAACATGAGGTGATGGTCGTGAATAAATGGCACAACAATGGGCCTCAGAATCTTGTCATGGTATCTCTGTGCATTCAATATGCCATCAATAAAATGCACCTGGGTTCATTGTTCATAACATGCACCTGCCCATACCACAACCCCACCACCACGGGCCACTCAATTCACAGCAATGACATCAGCAAACCAATCACCCACACAACGCCATACATGCTGTCTGCCAACTGTCCTGTACAGTGAAAACCCAGATTCATCTGTGAAGAGAACACCTCTCCAACGTGCCAGACGCCATCAAATGTGAGCATTTGTCCACTCAAGTTGGTTACGATGACGAACTGCAGTCAAGTAGAAGTTCTTTGGTTATGCAAACCGTTTGTTGCAGCAGCTGTCTGGGTGGCGAGTCTCAGATGATCTTGGACGTGGAGATGCTGGACGTGGAGGTCCTGGGCTGGTGTGATTACATGTGGTCTGCGGTCATGAGGCCAGTTAGGAGTACTGCCAAAATCTCTGGAACACCTTTGGAGATGGCTTATGGTAGAGAAATGAACATTCAATTCTCGGGCAACAGCTCTGGTGGAAATCTCTGCAGTCAGCATGACAATTGCACGCTGCGACATCTGTGGCATTGTGTTGTGTGATAAAACTGCACGTTAGAGTGTCCTTTTATTGTGTCCAGCCTAAGGCACACCTGTGCAATAATCATGCTGTCGAATCAGCATCTTGATATGCCACAATTGTGTCGTGGATGGATTATCTCGGCAAAGGAGAAGTGCTTTAGAGAAATTTGTGAACAATATTTGAGAGAAATGGACCTTTTGTGTACAAAGAAAAACCAGTGGGACTAACCAACACTGAAGATAATAAAAAGACTCACTTGGTAACAAATCACAGCTCAGGTGCCTGTTCAGTTTATCTTCAAGTTTCAACAGCAAAGTCAACTGGAAAGAGACAGTTTTAAAAAAGGTGTTCAAGCTTTTTTTGGCCAGAAGCAGAAAAATGCTTTGATTATTCATCAGACAAACAGATTATACACTTACATGATGTTTGGTGCCTTCATCAACAGGTTCAATGTTACACTGCATCTGAAGAACCTGAAAACCAGTCAGCAAAAACCAGTCAGCAAATGGATAAATTCAGGTATCAGACATTTAAACTGAATGCTTTTTGTGATGTTACTGAGATCATTTTAAAACCAAATTTTGAACAACTGATTCATAGCATCTCAATTTTTGGTGAATGTACCCACATACATTTTTTTGTATTTTAGAATTGAAACATAAAAGATTAAATGTATAAAAAGTAAGACTAGATGCTTCTAAAGATGTCAGTTTTAACCAGAAGTTACCTCAGCGACTGAGATTTGGATAGTTAATTCATAATATCAGATAAATAAATTCAATTATAATTTTTTAAAGTATTTTGTTCTTTTTAATTTAATATTGTTAACACAACATATACTAGCATAAAAAAATCTAACAATACAAATGAACAAAATTAGTACTAAATGAACAACATGGAACACAAATAATCAAAAAAACAAAAAAGGGACAAATAATCTACAACAATGATCAAAGTAATCGATAAATTTACCAAATATGAACAAAATTATTCTACAAACTGAACAAAACTTAACAATTGAGCAAGAAAATTTACAAAAATGGGGAAAAATACTGTACACTTAAAAAAAAGAAAAAAAAAACAAACATCACAAAGAGAGACAAAATGCAACCTGTCCAAGAGGTAAGTTTGAGTAAAAAATAAACAGACAAAGATTTCGTGCACTCATTCTGAAATATGGACTTGAAAACAGACGGACTTGACTTACTGTGACAGACAGAAATTAAAACATGGAAAAATAAAATCAGATTAAATATCCATGGAGATTAAAACCAAACAAATCCACATATAAAACTATTTAATAACATCTATGGCTTCATATTTGTAAAACTGAATTTATTACAGTTAAACAGTACCTGTAGATGCTCTGCACACGATTATTATGTTGCATTTAAATTTTTTCTCTGCTCACATTGAACTCTTACCTTCCGGGTTTCGAGCTCTGCAGGTTCAGGAGTCGGGGTTTTGACTGAAGGGGGCACAATAGGTGACTTCACGGTCTCCTGCTGAGGCTGTTGAGGACAGGGCATCCCAAACGCCGTCAGAGGGTAGATCCCATTCCTGATTCAACAGAAAACATCAGTATGGAACATTACACAACTCATTGTTCCTCAGTTTAACATCAAGAGCTTCTATTTTACTTTTGTAATACAAAATCTACTCCTCATCCAAATTGTTTTCTCCAGACTTTAGGCAACTGGTCTCATATCCATACCTGACATCTTCAAGGAATTTGTCCAACTCAAGAGCAGGAAACTGAGAGAGCCTGAAGCAAAGAACAAAGAGTGATACATCTGAAATATTTCAGCTTAAAGTTTCACATCAGAGGCAACATGGAAAACCTTTAATTTTCATATTGCCTGGAACCTCTGGAACATGTTGCTGATAAACAGAGCTGGACGATAAACCCAGCGAAAATTTCAAAGTAACACTCGTCATATCTGTCAAAATTTTAATCATCATCTTAAATTTAACAGATAATTTCTGGTTTTAATCAACTAGATGGTTGATTTAAATTAAACAACATGAAAACTAAGTAAAGGACAAACAGACACAAAAAACAAAAATGAAAAAAAAAAAATTGACATGGAAGACAAGATACAGTTTCTCTCAGATTTTGTGGTTTTAAAAAATTGATTTACCATAATTTAATACTATTAAATCAAATTAACCAAATTTCATTATTACAGAGACCATATTACAATAACAAGAAGCTAACTCTACTACCAAGTTCAGCAGAATATGAACCATGATATGCACTTCTAATATGAAACAATAGAATGGATTAGAAAGCATAGCTACATTAGAAACATTACCTCTGTGTGTCTCTCTACGCTGATCTCATGAATCCTACTTTTTGACACTTACTTCATCTGAACTGCTTCCTTGCCCTCAACAATCACCAAGTTGGGGTCCATGTTCTTTGTCATCTCCTCTAAAGCATTTTCTGGAATCATGTCTGCATTTAAACAGAGGAGACAGCGTCAGAAACAAAGTGATTGTTCTTAGTATGGTGAGTTGGAGAGTTTTAAAACACAACAACAAAAAAAGAAAGAAACACTGAAAATATTTCATCACATTTGACGGTTTCAGTCCTATGCTGTTGGAGGAAGTTTTGAGGGTGCACTTTCTGTAACTTGTTTATTCTAACTTACGCTGGTGACTGACGATGCAATGCGCAGCCAACAGCTTGAGTAGAGGCACCTCAAACAAGGCCTGGTGAAACAGCAGCTCCTTGGCTGTGGGTCGCTTACTGGGGTCAACCTCCAAACACTTCTGGATAAATTCCTGGAAAGCAAAAAAAAAAAAAACCCCATCAGCTCACAAACATCTCCAACAGTGAACTGTGCAGATTTTAAATGTGTTGTACTGTCGTTTACTCGTTGCAGTGGGTCCTCCAGGGACTGAATGGCACTGTTTATGGCTTCTTGGGACACGTAAGACGAATCTCCATTACTTTGGATTTCCAACACAGCCATCTGAGTAAGAGGTTATACAGTACAAGAGGGGCAAATGAGGGGGATATTCAAAAATAATATAACACACAAAACGTGACTACAATAATTGTGAAACAAAGACTATTATCCACGGGGTAAAAGGGTTTTATAGACATGGAATGCTATAAAAGGTTGTGTACCAGAAATGATATCTAGAACCTTCTGGGATCATAACCTGGTTCGACACCCTGGTTAACTAGCTACTGGAAAGCTACAGGAAGTGAAAATAGCAAATGGCCGCTATGGTGTTTTGAAATGTTAAGTTGTTAATGCCAAATTAATACCCTTGTCCAAACCACTGTCTGTTTTATATGAAAAAAAATCCCATTTTGATAATGAAAAAAAAAATTAAAATGAGTGAATATTTACACAAAAACCCTAATCCCTTGGTATCGACATTGCATCTCACTTCATGCAAACCACTGAAGTGTTTCTGAACCTCTTGAAGGGCAAGTCCTGTCATTTGTAAATATTATGTCATCGTATAGTGTCCTTTCAACTGCAAGAAGATTGTCATAGTTCCTCTAACCAATGAATAATGTT
This sequence comes from Pseudamia nigra, assembly GCA_029823295.1. Lineage (NCBI taxonomy): Eukaryota > Metazoa > Chordata > Actinopteri > Kurtiformes > Apogonidae > Pseudamia > Pseudamia nigra. The sequence goes on from JAQQAE010006556.1 coordinate 6,742, forward strand.
CCTCTCTTTTGTTTGCTTGTGTTGCAGTAACAAGGGACTATGAAGTTCAACTCCTGTTGCAGAGTGAGGACTTTCAAGGGACCATACACAGAAAGAGGTAACTGCTGCCTTTTTGATAACAACAAAATACTGGATGTGTAAATCTTCTGCTATGCACTAATGCTGCACAACATAGAAAATGTAGCAGGTTTCACTTCTTTTCAATATATGCTGTTAAACAATAGCAGGGATTATAGACTCATACATTCGAGGAACTAGGCAAAACTGCTTTCAGTCCATATTGGTGTTAAAGTAGCACAACTACTGTGATCCTGTTGCAATTAAATGTTTACCTTGTTGTTTTATGTGAAATCATTTAGTGCCTTTGATTTTCCAAATTATAGTTGATTTAATATTTTCAATTTTGTTTAAACTACTTTTTGTTAATCAGCCCCACACCCCCCCCCCAAAAAACTAATGTCTGAACAGAAGTGCAGTCTGATCTGAAGAATAAAGTCTGAAAACACGACAGACCTGACATTTCTTGTTAAATACAGTGAATGATTAAGAACAGTTTCCGAGTTCCTCCCTGGCAAAAGGCCCTGACAACTAACAGCCTGTTGTCCACTTCTGCAAATGTTATAAAAACAAGCCAACACTGGGTGAATATCTCTCACACAAACAAATTAAGTTATAGAGTGTACTGATATGCGATTTGTATGAGACGCCACAAACGGCTGCTGCGTCAGTTCGGTGCACTTCAACATGAGTGCATCTTAATGTCAAGTAAAATTCTTTGCATGTGTATGCATGCTTGGCAATAAAAGAACATTCTGATTCCAATTTATCAGCACTGGGGAGAACAGTGTGTCCCCTCACCTCTAAGGCGCACATTCCAAAGGAATAGATATCCACAGCTGTAGTCACATTGGCAACAGCTGAAAGATACACAATCTGATTAGTGTCAAACAGAAACTCAGCAATGAACATCTCATGTGGATGGGAGACACAAATAAAACACCAGATGCATGTTACCTCCATATTCTGGAGCAAAAAAATGAAGACTCTTCTGCTCTTCCCGGCAGGTTTTCACATGGTTGTTGATTGTGTCTGGAGCAACTGAAACAGGAGAAAAGGCTTAGTAACAATACCAACAATACTGAGTGAGACCACGACCATTATGGACTGCCTGAAATCATATGTTGATTAATAGAACTCTCCATTTGCATAAAAGCAGCGTTGCAGTATTGCACAAAGCATTGTGAGCAAGATGGCAGCTTTGGCTCTGCCAGATCTCTTCCTGTCAGAGCTTCCTCCAGTTTCTGTGTGCCTTTTGATGATGAAGGAAACTGTACTTACTGACACCTGGATTGTCTTCACGATTCCTGTAGGAAAGACCTACATTTTTAAGTGTTATAATGGTTTGTCTCTCTTCCATTGTTTTTGCTCCTTTTCCTCATCATTTATATAGCAACACAATGCTTTCATTAGTACAACACTGTTCAAATAATGCTCATGAGCGCATGGTACCACAGTGTGTTCCAACACTGCTTTTATTTAGACAGAGGGGGGTTTATTTATTAAGCAAACTTGGTGTAGAACAATTTTAAGTAGATAAAAAAAGGGCTTTTTGTATAATTCTGAAATGTATGTTATTTTTACATTTTAGGTAACCTTAACTTTTTTTTATTACCCTCTGGCAGTTCAGCACATACCTTTGCACCCATCCATCCATCCATCCATTTTCTACCCCTTAATCCTCATGAGGGTCGTACCATTTCAAGCTATTCATTAGTGGGACTGCCGTCAAGCAATCTCTTCCACTGAAGATTCCATTTAAAATTACAGTGGTCCCTCGCTATATTGCGGTTCACCTTTCACGGCCTCGCTGTTTCGCTGATTTTTTATTTATTTTTTTACAGCGTATGACTCAGACAAAAACCCACAATGTCGAATAAGCGTTCTGCACCGACTAGCGCACCTGTGGTCACAGCCAAAAGGCAGAGAAAGATGCTAGCCATCGCACAAAAAGTTGAACTTCTGGACATGCTAAAGGAAGGTAGAAGTTACATGACTGTAGGGTGCCATTACGGAATAAATGAATCTTCGGTTCATTACATATAAAGGAGGAAAATAACATAAGGATGACAGCAGCAATAAGTTTTAACAAGGATGCAAAAAGGGTTGTAACTGTCCGCAACAAGACCATCGTAAGGATGGAGTCTGCTTTAGCTTTGTGGATCAGTGACTGCAGGAAAAAGAACATTACGCTGGATACCAACATCATCCGCACAAAAGCTAAAAAGCTTTATGAAACCTTTGCTGACAGCGATGACATTCATGACAGCGAGGAGCCCAGGCCATCGACGACTGCTTTTCACACAGAACCAAGCCCATTTAATGCCAGCTAGGGCTGGTTTGACAAATTTCAGAAACGCTTTGGACTTTAAAGTGTTTCTGTGCACAGAGAGGCTGCCTGTGTGAATCCTGCTGGAGCAGAGGCAAACGTGAACAACACATTTAAAGCGATCATCGAGAAAGGGGGATATAAATCTCAACAAGTTTTTAATATGAATGAAAAATCTACGAAGGTTTGAATTTTGAGAGTGTTTAAATAAGAGAGAAATGTGAGAAAATGTTCATGCCTGTCTGAGAATAGTGTATAAAGTGGGTGGTGAGGGGTTTTACAGCCTCAAAAGAAATATAGTGGTGCCCTGGCTAACGAATTCTATCCGTTCCGGCGTCGCATTCATTGGGCAAATCATGCATTAGGCAGAGCGAGTTTTTCCATAGCAATCTACTTCGCGGATTTCGCCTATTGCAGGTTATTTTTAGAACGTAACCTCTGCGATAAACAAGCGACCACTGTATTATTCCGCCCATTTTTTGGACCGCATCTACTCCTGCAGTTTTCACCTGATTCACACCATTCAAACACCATATTGTCAAGTTTGCCCAGGACATTCAGGCTATTGCGTTTTGTAAATCTATATTTTGTACTTTTCAAATCATTTAGGTTTTTTCATAATTTTTTTCCCATAAGAAATGAATGGAGACGTCAAATGGAATGTTGATGACTACAGTGCCAATGCTGCACTGCCTTTGATGTTCATTCAATCCTCGGATGCCTTCATGAACTTTTTCAGCAGGTTCAGCTATTTTGAATCAGCAATCCCACACAATGTGTTCAGAGATTGTACATTTTCTATTTGAAATTGATCTGCTTGAATTTCAACAAAAAAATTGGAAAACCTGGGATGTTCTAAAACTTTTGACCAGAATTGAATGTTTATGTAAATGGCAAAATTTGAGATTTCCACTAATAAAAAGTATTTTTTTTTAAATAAAAAAAAATCACAAAAGAGCAAATGGACATGAAATGAAAACATTTTGATAAAATTCTGTTGCAGTGAACATTTAACTCATGAATGAAGAGCTGTTCAAAGCCATGTGAAAACATGGCTGGTATTTCAGCTGATTGACTGATGAGGAACCAGAGCAATTCCAGTCTCACGAAATAACAGTCTGTGATGGAAACCTTAACAGGTGATGCTCTGCCTCTTCTCCTGTGTTCATTAGAGCAGAGGAAATGTGGCTTACAGTGAAAATGTCATTATGGAGCCAAATTTATTTGCTCCAAACCAGTTTAAGTCTTTTTTGCAAAGTACGTTTTTCAGTGTACTGTACTTTGAAAACTAAAGTACATTACTTGTGACTTCATTTTAAACTGTAATTTTATGAAAATATGGAAATTGTCTGGACTTTCGTTCTCTCTTTAAAATTGTACCTGAGCCAATCTTGATGAGTCCGTTGTGTTGGATGAAGATGGTGTCACAGGTGAGGTTTCCATGGATGATCGGAGGTTCACATGAGTGCAAGTAGCTGGAGACAGCAGAACGTGTAAAATTATTGAAATGATAAAACAAGACAATAGCACAAATGTTTTATCATCCAACAGACATAGCCATATATACAGAGATAAATGAAATTGTCAGTAGCCGTGTAAAGCAGTTTATTTCAGCAGATACAGTAGAAATTTCTCTAAAAACTGGGTTAATGTTTCCTTCATGCATTGATAAACACTAAGCAGCTGACTATCACTCTGACCTTAAAGCAGAGAGGATTTGTGTGCACCAGCGCTTCCAGGCCTGACAACGAAAAAATATAAATCAACAATAACGTGTTACAAAATCAACAGCCATTATCAGCTACTCTTGTAGGTGTGTGAAACATGAGTTTTACCTTTTCGTTCATCGTCTTGTGGTTCTTCTTTGTCTTCTTTAAAAACTGTTTGAGACTTCCAGAAGACATGTACTCAGTAATGAAAATGACCTGCAGACACAAAGAATCACATATCAATTGCAAGTGAAGTTATTTTAAGTTTTACTTTGAAAAATAAGGATTTCCTCCTACCCTTGCTCTGTTCTCTTTCACATCAGCCCAGTATTTATGAAACTTCACAATGTTTAAGTGTTCCAGCTGGATCAAATTGTCAAAGACAGCTTTGACTTTTTCCTGTAAAAATAAGAAAAGATAGATTCAGTCTTTACACGTTAACATTTTTCAAAGTTTACAATGTTCCAAGTGACATTTAAGTGAAATTTAAGACCCATTTTAGTTTCATGCACTTTTTGGACGACATCTACTCCCACAGTTTTCGCCCGATTCACACCATTCAATCACCATATTGCCAAGCTTGTCCAGGCCATTCCGGCTATTACCTGTCTTTTGTAGTTTACAAATAATTTAGGATTTTTCAAGAAGTTTTTCCCATAAGAAATGAATGGAGAAGTCAAATGGAATGTTGGTGACTACAGTGCCAACGCTACGCTGCCTTTGATCCTTTGATGTTCATTCAATCCTTGGATGCCCGCATGAACTTTTTGGCAAGTTCAGCTATTTTGAATCAGCAATCCCGCACAATCTCTTCAGAGATTGCACATTTTTAGTTAAAATTAATATATTTACAAGGGTAATAAGTACGGCCATTTACAGGTGGCTTTCACGGATTTTTCATGGTTTGGAACACAGCTGGGGTAGCATCCAGCTCACATCATTTTTAAATGCATTAATCTTTTTGTAGGACATAATATGTTGTCATAAAATTCAAAATGAGCCAATATTTTCCATGATATGGTAAAATGTCTCAGTTTCCACATCTGATAAGTTGTTTATGTTCTACTGGGAATAAAATGTGGATTTAGCAACTAACTACTGTCATTTATCACTGGAAATCAAAATAGTTTTTGACAACAATCAATTTCCTGCTTCAGCTCTAAAACTGTATGTACCATATTTTCCGGGTGATATGTCGCTCCGGTATGTTATGCATTTTTTGGCTCGTGCGACTAAGAAAAAAACGTGTATTAGTCGCTCTGCAGAACAGGTCGCATCTGTTCGGGGTTCAGGCGCGCCGCTGCCGGGTGCGCACTTGAGCTGCACTGCGGCTCGTCTCCTCTAGCGGCTGTCAGTGTGACAAGCACCCTATAGTCGAATTTATTCAAAATACAAGTCGCTCCGATGTAGTTGTCGCTCCCCTCGCCAGACTATGCAAAAAAATGTGATTTTTAATCAGGAAAATACAGTAACGCAGTTTAGCTGTCAGACAACTACTTTGTGGAACTATTTCAGATTTGAGCACATTTTAAAAAAATCCCTTTTCCAGAAAAGGAAAATAATATTTGTATTTGGCAAGTAGATGTCAGATGGTAAAATTATTATTTCAAAATACCACAAAATTTTCTAAATGAAATAAACAGCGTTAAAACTAATTTGTGAAAACAGTACGTACATCAATCATTCAGTAGGTTTATAAAAACATAGCAGAAAGTCAACAGTCCAGAACTTGAAATAATTTAGCAGTCAAAAATACAAAGATTTGTCAAAAATGTATTATTGTTCCTGCTAATATCGTATATTTGACCAATAATTATCATAATTTCATTTAGACAATGACAAACTTTTTGATAGAAAAGTGTTCAAGACGAAAACAACTATCAGCTGATAGCTGAACTTGTATGAAATTTGATGATTGACTTAATTCTCCAGGGGGAAAAAACCCTGAGGTTTTTACAGCAGCTTTTCTCTCTTGATACTTTAATGTCTTTATGTCCACACTTCCTCATTTGAGCTTTTTCATTGCACAAAGTTCAGCAGCTTCACAGTTGTTCTTTTCAACAGGCATCAGCCAAACATCAAATCCAATCAATCCTATCAACCTGCTAAAAATGTAAGGCACTTGCGTGCCTTTTTACGAACAAACGGAAAGCTTGTATTTGAAAAAATAATTCATTAATTTTTTTTTAATTCAGTATTTGAGGTTTTAAGTTTGCTCATTATTAAATCTTAACAGCACATTATTCCAAAAACAGCCTTGCAGGAGAAAGCTGAAAGATAACTTCAAATAATGCAAATAAGTGTTTCTTTAATATCCAGCCTCGTGTTTAGACTGTGCTTAAAATTTGCACATTCAAATTGTGCTTAAAATTTGCTGATGTATTTAAGTCCCATAAATACATCAGTTTGTAAACTGCCCAGTCTGACCAGTCATTTAAAAAATATGATGTAAAAACTGCCAAAGGAAATGACTAAAAAAAAAAAAAAAAAACTCTTTAAGCACAAACACTTAAATAACACAAAAAAGAGGAAAATGGTGTAGAGCATGCAAAAACACACCCCCGTGGTTATGATTATGTGTATTCTGGTTTTATTATGATTGAGAAGTGATTTTTTTTTGTCATTATAATCTGCTAAAACAATAAACCCAAGGTGCTTAAAACTTTAACACATTACCGTAAAACAAAGCAGAACCCAAAGTAAGGTAATGCAAAAATGTAAACCTAAATGCCTAAAATACCAAAAAGTGAATGCAAGCACAATGTATAAAAACCACTTGTGCTGTTCTTTATTCTGGTTACTCCCTAAATTTCTGCAGGCACTCTGGTGATAGCAGCAACAAGTATGACCACTTGCCTGTAGAGCTTTAAGCCTAAGGGGAAACGAACATTGCAGACTTCCACATAGTTACAATGATAACACAGAATGAAGGCAGCCTCACACAAAGCAGCACTGTCTTAAACCTTGATAAGGTGTCAGAATGAATGCTCTGTTTGTTCATGACTTCACTCACCTCTTGCAGCTTGAAATTTTTCCTTTCTGAAAACATGACCTCATTCCAAACCACCTCGACTCCTTCCTCGGTGTCCATGGCCAAGTAAGCATTATCGATCCCTGGGACATTCCGCTGATTCACCTGAAGAATGACAGACAATTTAGTGCATCTTTTTTTCAATTCTTTAATAAATCTGGAAGGTGAAAGATTACTCTATTGCCCTATAAAGGCAACGGTAACTCCACATTCGTACAAATTGAGATCAGACTGGAAGTAGACCATTTAACATCTGATTCATCACATTTAACTTCACAAAAAAGGCTCTGTTAAATTTATATTAACTCCAAAAAGGCAGGAAAAAAGCTGAGGCAACATTGGTAAGTTCCTCTTTTTGGACCTTTGTGTTTTGACTGGATATGAACAAAATCAGAACAAAATTTGAATAAAAGAAAACAGAAAACACTAATAAAATAATAAAAACATCAAAGACAATAAACAAAACAAGAGGAATTAAGTCAAAGTGAACAAAAAGGTCACCAAATAATGAAAGAAATGATTATCATCAAAAATGACAAAATGAACAAAATAAATAGAATGAACAACAATAAAGTGAGTCACCAAGAAAATGAATAAAAACTTTCAAGTGACTTTTTAATGTTTCACTATTTGCAGAGTTACTGCACTTTTCCTTTGTAGGACAGTATACTTTAGTATTTAGTAAAAACAAAGGTTGTGGTCTTACTCAGGTCCTGATCTTTTGTCTTGGACAAAGAGAGTTACAATTTTATGCCAAAACAAGTTAAGGCTATGTGTAGGGATGTCACTATATTCCCAGTGGATTTTTGGATTTACTTTTTAAAGATCATTACTGTAGGATAAAAATAATAATAATTAAAAAAAACTTTGACCATTTTTGATGCCCATTTCCACAGACTGCCCCATTCTGCCTCCTTGTCTGTGACATTTGGTTTCCATAGTGCCTTTGCTGTGTATACAGTTAGGACTTGGCCTGGCTCTGCCTTGGTCTTGGTTTCAACCCCTCAAAGTTTTGGTTAAGTCTTATAATCATGGATCAGTCTCAGTTTAAGTGGTCTTGACGACTAGTGTATTCTCCTTTACCTCTTCTCTGCGTTTCTGCCAGCGTCCACATGGGCTCTCCTCCAAAATCTCTGACTCATCTTCACTCTCCTCTTCCTCATCCTCTGTGGCAGCAGTAGCAGGAGGCTGGGAGACCACAGATACAGGGGGGGACACTGATGACACCCCTTGACCTGTGGGTGCACAAGCAGCAGGAGCAGCAGCAACCATGGACTCCGGCTTCACTTCCTGAACCGTGTCCGCGGCCTGCTTGTTCTCTCCCTCAGACATCTTCTGAGCGGTCAGGCCCTGTAGCCTGCTGTGAGACACAAGAAGAGACCCAACATTAACATGCACTACACCGCCTGCTACTGACAGATGCAAATTTTAAGCACAGTCTAATCGATGAGAGCTGAGCTTTTAACAGAATGAGGGCACCGGCCGGTGGGCGTTGAGAAATCAGACTTTAAAAGGAATAAGTTAGCTTGTTAGCACTCTCTTAAGGCCACAACTGCATCAGACACACATTAAGTGACACACTGGTAAACTTACGTGTTAGAGATGAGAAATGTCTCGATGCCAGCTCCAGTTTAACAGCCTCCCTCCGTAACAGAACAACCCCAAGTTAGCTCTGTTGGCTGCAAATTTTCCTTCAGTGTCAGCTGCCGTTAGCTTTGCGAGGCTGCAGCTACTTGGCTACTTCTCTAAAAACAGCAGCGAAGACTCCTGGCTAGGATGCAACAGCGTTAGGGTCAGGTCACTGACACCGCTTTATTCACCTCGCTGTCGTCGTGCTACTCGGTTGTTAGCTAACTAGCTAGCTCGCTACTAGCTCGTTGTAGCAGCCCTGTCGCCTATTGCTGCTTCTCAAGACTCCAGCCCTGCTAATGTGAATAAATCACACAATGCTGCAGCAGCACAGAACACCTTTACTGATTCATAGCATCACAACGTTTAATAGAAACTCCACAAAACAGACGAAGAATGGTGAATGATCCCATTAGGTTTATATCTTCGAGGGTTACGGCTAGCTGACTTGGAGCTAAACCAGCATTTAGCCAGATATGATGGCGACAACTTCCAGATGCACTGCGAGCTACGTACGTCAGCACCGACACAACCGGGTTGGCAAATAAGGAGTGACTCATCCCCCACTTTCAAGTCCACAGACGTGCAAGTCTGTAGTCTGCATAGATTGATAGATACCATTTTAAATATAACCTGGTTTAATCAACATATATGAGGGGACATCATACCCAAAACAAATGTTTACCGTGGAACGTCTACCATGTTAGTAAATGTACCATGGTATTTTTGACAGTACCATACTACATGTACTTTATTACCATGGTTTATGTACCAGCGTACATGTTGCATGGTACTGTCAAAATACCACGGTATATGTATTCTATTGCATTTCTGTACTATGGTATATTGACGATATGTACCATAGTAGAAACACAGTACACATGTACATTGTAGATTCTCACTGAAGACATTAAAACTACACATGAACACAGATAGAATTATGTACTTAACAAAACAGTGTGAAATAACTGTAAACATGTCTTATATTCTAGTTTCTTCAAAGTAGCCACGCTTTGCTTTTTTGATAGCGCTGCAAACCCTTGGCATTCTCTTGATGAGCTTCAAGAGGTCGTCACCTGACGACCTC
>JAQQAE010006557.1:0-16581 GCA_029823295.1 Pseudamia nigra
GGCGAACCAACCATGGCTGGCCTTAAAGTCTTCCACAGGTGGTTCTGTGGAACTGCCGCCACACTCCGACTTTTCTCTTTTCAGATCCTCTAGATTACACGAACCTTCTCACAAATGATGGCTTGGGTGATTGTATCACCAGCCATTTCCTTCTCTTTTGATCCACAGCAGCAGTAACCGCTCCATGTCATTATGCACAAGACAACGCTGCTTGGAAAGCCTTGTTACTCCCTGAGCTGGATTCACAGACATGATGGCTTCTTTCTGCTTCAGCATTGTGCTGATGGTGGAAGTGCTGCAGTTGTACTGTTTCGCTAGGTCTGTCACTCGAACGTCACGAGAATGTTTTTGTATTATCTCAGATTTCACACGCAGCGAGATCGTATTACGCGTCTTCTTGTCCCCACTATCATTCTTCTTAGGTCCCATGATGAGACCCAGAAGTGACGCAGACGTGACCCGGGCATAGACACGTCAATCTTTGGTTGCTATCCAAATAATTCCTCGGTATGATGCAATTATATTTTTTTACCAATTTTTTCCTCTGTATCTGAATTTCTCTTTATCCGAGATACCACTGTATTCAGGTCGTCAGCTGACCTCATTCTTTGATCACATACTGTTGCTGAACCTAGACCTGACCAACTGCAGCAACCCCACATCATAGCACTGCCCCCACAGGCTTGTACAGCAGACACTAGGCATGATGGGTGCATCACTTCATCTGTCTGTCTTCTTACCCTGATGCCCCATCACTCTGGAACAGGGTCAATCTGGACTCATCAGACCATCTTCCATTGCTCCAGAGTCCAATCTTTATGCTCCCTAGCAAATTGAAGCCTTTTTTCCCAGGTAGCCTCACTGATTCATGGTTTTCTTGAGGCTAAACAGCTGTTCAGTCCCAATCCCTTGAGTTCCCTTCGCATTGCGCGTGTGAAAATGCTCTTACTGTATTTGCTTAGTTAAATCTTTTTTGGCCAGGCAGTGTACTTGCACATTATTGCAGAACCCAAAAACATAATACAGTATATAATTATAAAATGCTGACAGGGACATTGATGCTAAAATACATTTTGCTATTAATAATTATGCACTTGAAGTACATGAAGTGGTGACTTTTGAACTTTTAAGTGCTTTCATGGTGTGTTATTAGTAGTTTTCTTTCAGTCAAAAATGTGAATACTTGCAGAAATGTTTCCTGGGTGTATGGAGATGTAATTAGTGTGGATGATTTTACCATGTAGTTTATATGGCTAAGTTATATCAATATTTCCACTGTGTTATGTTATATTATTCACAGGAAGCCTTGTAATGACTGCTGTGATTTCCTTTATGTCGACCTTTACCTACAAATAGTTAAACCTGTAAAAGTGAATCACGCAGGAAAAAATGATCCAGTCTTGGTTCTTTGCACTGGAGGATTATTTATTCCTCTGTGCAGACTTGTGGGAACTGAAATATGCTTCTTGGGGCTGCCAGCTGAACAGTTACCAGAGAGCAGACTTGCATAGGAGAGGCAGAAGTGTGTCTTGTCATGCTTGCACAGTAGTAATCACAGTGGCTGCTCAGGAGATGTATTATTTGATTGAGCTGCAGATGATAGCCCATGCTGCCTCGCCATTGAACAGTGTATAATTAAAAGCTTTCTATTCTCTTCTTTAGGTTCCCTGACAGAGGGCCTGCTGATTGTAAAGTGAGAGAAAAGCCTGTGGAGTTTGAGCATTACTCAGCACCACCCCCTCCGCCCATGACAGGATCCAACCCCGACTGCAGACATAGAGCTGCCTCTGCCACTGTGAACCGTACACCCACATCCATTTCCCACAGTCTCCCAGACTCTGCGGACCACAGCTGCACCGAGCCACCCTCTGGACCAAGGAGGAAGCCCTCAGCACCCCCACCAAGATGCCCAGAGATCACTCCCTCTCTTTGTGACTCCCATGAGCCTTTCACCATTTCACAGAGTGAAGTCTTCATCCACAGTGATCCTAACTCCACCCCCCTCCCCACCCACTCTCCAAAGGGACATTCAGAGCAAGGCAAAGGACTTGTGGACAAAGGACAAGGGGCAGTGCATCAGCTGGTCACATCCAATCCTCAAGCTGCCTCCTCACCCCCGGCTTCCTCCCACAGACCTTCAGGGCTGAGCAGTATGGAGGCACAGCGCTCACCCTCTCCACAGTTTTCCCCACAGAGACTCAGCGACAAGCCTCCAGTGTCTCTGCAGGATGAAGACTCCAACAGGTAAGCTTTTTACTCTTTTCATAGGTTGCTGTGACTCTTCAGCTGCTGACCTGCTTAGTCAGAAATTCTACTGTCTTTATGCTCCATGTACAAAGGAGCTTATTGAGAGCCACAGCCTCTGTAGAATCAAACATGTGAGTGCCATCAACCCACAGTAATTAGACAGATTCTCTGCATTTCTACAAAAGCCACCAGTGGTTTAGGAATAATTCAGCTAAATCCTGGAAAAGTTAAAAAGTAGTCCAAAGCTCCTATCGTGAAGCTGATTTTCTTGATTCACAACTAATTGATATCATCTGTACTAACTTGTTCCTGTACAGTACGATTATTTGGGCTACCAGAAACCAAAGCAGTGGAAGTAGTCCAGATGTCTTAAATATTCCAACATAGTAGGCATGGAAAAAATGTCATGTGCCATCATCCACTGAAACTTTAAGTTAGTGGTTGACCAATATGGGTTTTTCAATGCACGATGCAGATTATTTAAAGAGCAGGGCAGATGGCTGATGTTTAATCCTAATGTCTTGATGATCTTTTTCTTGCATCTGCTAAGATGCACCTTAATAAAAACAACTGAGACTAAAAACTGAGTCTCAGTTTTATATAAAGATTTATTTAACAGTGTTAGGTTTGTATCATCTGCCTTTAAATCTTAGTGTGTGATGCTCAGTGGCATCAGACAAGCACTAAACCAAAATGAGCCACCCTGCCATTATGTACAGTGGATGCAAAACACTCAGAAGTCCATTATTAGATCCAATGTGCTCTTTGTGATTTTCAGACCTGGTGATATACACTCTGGTCCATACTCAACTCACCTTAACAATGGCTGCCACTCACAGCCAGCAGCCTGCTGCCTCTGTAGATAAAAATGCCTCACTCTAATACTATAATTAATGAAAATGGAATTAAGAATAATTCCATAGGATAGGATATCATGCTCAATTTCTGCAGTTAAATCACCCTAAACCTCACCCACTGGAGCTCAGAAAACATCAATCTGTGCTTTGTCACAGACATTTAAAATCAATGAAAAATTCCCACAGATTATGAAACTAAAAGTCGAATCTAAAATACATTAAAGGAATTACATTGAAAATAAAAGGAACTCATTCCTCATCAACACCTGTTATCTCAAACAGCTCCATCAAGCCAGTTAATTGCTCTACACCACTTTAAATCCACATATAGCTGTAATAACAGCACTTTGACATAATGATGCATTAACATTTTTGAGGTCTCCTGTCTTTCTCCATTTCAGGATTGAGCATGTGATAGAAAACCAAAGCAACGCAGTGAAGAAAGTGCCCATCAGGATTGTCCACTCCCAGGGGGCGACGGAGAAGGAGAATTGCCCATTTTTGCGACACACCGATTTCCTGGCAGCTGAGGCTGAAGCCCACACTGTACCTACACTCAGCAGTCTGGGAGCTGCAGGGCTTGACTCAGTCTTCTGTGCTTTTACTCGGCAGAAAGATTCTGACAGTGCGCCTGCCAATTACACACATCCAAGGCCCCAGAGAGACGTATACATGAGCACCATCAGCTCTGACAGTCAGCTTGCAGACAAGTCTGGCACCTCAGGACTCTCTCAGGAGGACCAGAAGAGAGAGGAGCTGGCCAGAGACATCATGGGCAAGGACAAGTCACTAGTGGACATACTGGATCAGAGCAAGATGAAGACCACCATGGACCTGATGGAGGGCATCTTCCCTGAGGGGGAGCAGCTGATAGAAGGGGCTCATCAGCGAAGGAAAGCACCTCAGAAACTGGCAGTCCCCCGACCCACTGAGGAAAGGTCAGCGATGGATGGCTGCTGTTAATACTGTTTCATACATGTGCCAAGTGTATAGTTTAAGACCGATTTACTTTTCCTGTAGTTTACAATTTCAAAGATTAGCTCCTATCACTTTGTTTCTTTCCAGTTATAATATAAGCAATATTATCTTGTTTATATAGGCTTTTTGTGTCTAAAATCTGAATTTCATGTTTTAAAATGCCCTAAATTTTGACAGGTCTGAAAATTGAATTGATCGTGGCATTTTTTAAAAACATTACATTCATAGCTGTGTGCACATTTCATGAAATCTGGTATAAAAATTGTTTTGCATTCAGGTGAAGCTGTGGAGGAAATACAAATAATGAAAGTATGTAGGCATCACAGTCACACTTGAAGTCAGAACACAAAGTCACCAATAATTAGCTGCCTAGTGTCGGCAGCTATACAATAGCTGCTCCAGATGTAAACTCGGAAACAAACATCTTGAGCACCACCTTAGTCCGGGATGGATGTGAACTTGCTCTTAAATTACATTAACATGTCTTTAAAATTCCCAAATTTAACTTGTTAAAACCTGCAGAAACCTGACTTCTTTTGTGGTTGACAAAAGTCTACACATGACTGATTCCATGATTGGTTTGTAATGTAATGAATATTACTATTTTGCTTCAGGGAAAAGGAGGACAGTATGGCAGCTGCTGTCACCATGGTCACCAGTGCTACATATTACAGCACATCAGCTCCCAAAGCTGAACTCCTTATTAAGATGAAGGACATGCAGGAGCAGGAGCAAGAGGAAGACTCTGAAGATGAATTGGATATTGATCTGGCCAACAAAAAGGTAGGCCTGCTTCTTTTCATGTAGCCTCTGAATGTTGTCTTGTGGTGTCCAGTTGTCTCTCAGAACTTTTTTGTACAAAGACAACCATTTCAACCTCTGTTTTGGTGTTCTACATTTTGCAGCAGGAGCTGATTGACAGCCTCAGCAAGAAGCTTCAAGTGTTGCGGGAAGCCAGGGAGAGTTTACAGGAGGATATCCTGGACAACAATGCTCTGGGAGATGAGGTTGAGGCTCAGGTCCAACAGGTCTGCAAACCCAATGAGCTGGATAAGTTCAGGATGTTCGTGGGGGACCTGGATAAGGTGGTTAGTCTGCTGCTGTCTTTGTCAGGGCGTCTAGCGCGAGTGGAAAACGCCCTCAACAGTCTGGAGGAGGATGCTACACCTGAGGAGAGGGTGAGCTGGAAACCTAAGAGTTTGTCTCAAAAAAGATCAGCTTTTTATATATGGTATTATAAAACAAATACTCATGCTGTTTCTCTTTCCTGCAGCGTACATTGATTGAGAAGAGGAAGTTACTGATCCGACAGCATGAGGATGCCAAGGAGCTCAAGGAGAACCTGGACCGTAGGGAGCGTGTGGTTTATGACATTCTGTCCAACTACCTACAGGAAGACAGCCTTACAGACTATGAGCACTTTGTCAAGATGAAGTCTGCGCTCATCATTGAGCAGCGCAAGCTTGAGGACAAAATTAAACTAGGTGAGGAGCAGCTCAAGTGTCTAACGGACAGCCTGCCGATAGAACAGAGGCTGTCCTTGTGAAGAAGATGGATGTTTTTTATCTTCCAAACAGGCCAAATGCTGGATAATATAAACTCTAGTTTTGTTGCTGATTTGCAGTTGAACCCTGTGTCCAGCAGAAGGAGACAAAGAAAAGAATGTGTCTGCAACATTGGACGAGGTTGCATTTCCTGTCGTTTTTCTGGTTCATGTTTCTCACGTAGACGTCAGCAAATAAATCATGTTTTACTGCTTCGCATCCTCTGAAGTCGACTGCCATTTACACCATTTGGATTTAAGAGTTAACTCCTTTGAGATGCTGCTTTTACAGGCATCAACCACTGTATCTAATGTCTTCAAAAGTAACCCAATACCATGTTTGCTTTGTTTTCATTTTGATGTTTTTTTTAGTAATTTATTGTAGCCTTTTGAATCCATGCAAGAGGGGACAGTATTTTGTCTGTAACTGAGCAGCCATGCTACCTGAGCTTCTAGAAGTATTTATCAAGTTTTATGTCCACGTTGTAATGATTTCACACTCAGTCACACAGTCCATGAAATCCAGCCAGATATTTCAGAAAGCACAAGTTTTTTATTAACACTTTAATCTAAAATAGTGGCCTTTTACTAAGATTATTGTGCCCTTGGTTTCCTTCCTGAAGAAACTTTTCCTCTGTAATTCATTACAATGAAGATGGAGACGGATGTCGGTGCAGCAACGGCCCTGTGAATGTACCTGTGAAGTTAAGGTGTGCAGAAACCGGTCATTTTAAAGAGCACTTGTTCCACTTGTAGCACTTCACATTGGTTCTTTTTCTTTTTTTTTTTTGCTCAAGTGAAATTCACATTAGGGGTCACCCATGTCACTCCATACGCTGTCCGGCATTTGATTCACTTCTGCATGTTGTGTCTGTTCTTCACAGTCAGAAAAGTTTGTTTAGATCATGATAAGCCACGTATATGTTGACCAAGTGGTTGTGTATTTTGTATAGCATCTTATTACTTCACTGTGTATCATTTCTCACAGTGCAGATATTGAATGCATAGTTCCACAGATTGGCAGCCCTACGTAAGGAGCTATGTACAAATAATAGAGTGACCTGTGTAATGCATAGTATTTCTAATTGTATTACTTGACTTGTAGTTAAATTTCAACTAAAATTGTTCAGGTTGTTCATTTTGCGACCAAATATGGAATATTTCATTACAAAGCATTTTGACCAACATGAATGTGGGTGTATTAGATGTCTAAATTTCAGACTATAGAGATGAAATGTGTCTCCCGGAGCTAAAATCTGCTGGAGACAGTTTGTTCTGCACATTTGAGTATTTTACCGTTTCACACGCTTCATGCACTGCTGCAGTTCAACTCTTTAACACTTTATCAGCTGTGCTCCTTTATATCAAATAAAGAGTCTGCTGAAACCAGAACATGATGTATGATTGATCTGTCATAAGTGATCAGCACATTTCACATTTGTCATTCATTAACTTCACCAAACCCCTCCCTGCTCGTAAGGAGACCAAGACTTTGACAGAACAAGGGTCATCTCATAGTGACTCTATTTGTTGAGCTAGATGTGGATGCACAATGGTCCTCTAATGAAAAATTGCAATATATGGAAATTTTAAATGTCTAATTAGAGCAAGAAGTAACAACAGAAGACGCTTCAAGGTGAGTCAAGGACAAATATAACAGGTGTGCTGCATTTTCTGACTTTACCTGAAAAGGACAATCATTAACCACAATGTGTGGCCTGACCATATCTACAGTCCCTACTTTCTAACGCTCTGGCTTCAGCTTAACTTATGTGTAGTTTTAAGTAGATACTGACATTTTCATCTCGGATGGTGTCTGAAGGTAATTTCAGTTTTTTCATACTGTATCTATAGATACTTTCTACTTGAGACTAAATCTTCATATATGAGAAGTTAAATTATGATGTGTACTGATGGAAACAACATGTTGAGTAAATGTGTAATCTGACTTTCAACATCATTCTTACTCCTGGTTTATGTATTTGAAGTTCATTTTCCAGTGTGACACATTTTTATGTACATAAGAGTTGCTATATAAAACATTTGTTATTGTGTGTCTAACTGAAAAAGATAATATACACATCATAGAGATACAATGTTGTCAGTAAATTATTTTTTGTTGTTGCTTCAGCAACGTGACTTGCATTAGATTAAACATCAGTACAATGTGTTGCAAATATACACATATTTAACAGATTTTACAGCTACTATTTGATGTTCACTGTAGAACTTGCATATTGTGTTAAATGAATGCGACACTGGAAGGAAATGTAGCTACGGGACTTAAAAGTACAGCATTACTTGTACATTCATTGTAAGCAAATAACATTAACGTCACAGTGGAGGCTGTAATTTCAAAACTAAATATTTCTTATATGCTGTACTTATGTTAATTAAAAAAAAAATTAAAAATGACACCAAAGTAGAGGTCTCAAAAATATCAAAACACCCAACCCGATATTATCTTTTGTGATACTATAGTAATTGTTAATGAATAGATTTGACGCCCTCTCCTTGAAGCGCCACCTTATCATGGTGGATGGGGTTTGTTTACCTGAGTGATCCAAGAAGCTATGTTGTCAGGGGCAATTTGCCCCTGGTAGGGTCTCCCAAGGCAAATTGGTCCATGGTGAAAGGTCAGACTAAGCTATTCAGAAGACCCTTATGACTCTGCCTTTCTGTGGGCCCACCACCTGCAGGAAAGGTCATAAGAGTCTGGTGCTGTGTGGTTTAGGTGGCAACTGAAAGCAGAAGGCTAGTTTTGGCAACCAATCCCTGGTTGCCAAAACTAGCTCCAGCTGGGGGAGGCCCTGGGGCAGACCCAGGATGCGGTAGATGGACTGCGTGTCTTGGCTGGCATTAGAATGCCCCGGGGACCCCCTGGGGGACTTGGAGGAGGTGGCTGAGGAGAGGGAAGTCTGGATTCTCCGCTTGGGCTTCTGACCCCGCAACCCTGACCAGGATAAGATGATGGATGGATAGATTTGATTTGCATATATGAGTGACCTATAATTGTTAATTTTGTTTTGGAGTGTTTTAAGAAATCTTACACTCCAATGTAATAATATAAACTGGAACAGAAAGTAGCGCGCAATGGCACTGCAGGTTAGAGCTGTTAATTGTCAAGAAGCAACACAACAGAGGGGTTATACAACAAAACATTTTAATTTGTTGCAAATACACTAAACAGGACAATATATTTGTGCAATTTTTAAGTATAATTTTGAGAAATTTGTCATAGTATATAAATCACAGACTACCATTTGCATACAAAGTAGGATTACTGCTGTGCTTACATGAGGTCTGTGTTGTTTTGTGCTGGAAACCAGTTTTTTGTTATTAGTGACATCCATGTGTAAGCTGATGACTAAATAGATACTACTGATTTGTGTGTACAGAACTTGGCTAATGCCACTAGCTGTCTTCCAGTTTAACGCAGACTTCAACACAAACATAGCATAATCACTCACATACAACCAAACCTTTCAAACTGAGCCTTTAAAGTCTACTTTGGTTAAATGAGTGAACTGAGCTTCTATTCTGAGTTGTAAGTTGGCAGCAAGTTGTTATACACAAACACTAAGTTATCAGATTTGTGTGCTGGTGATATTACATTTGAAAATACCAACAGAACACAGTTGTCTTAAAATAATTGCTCTTGTTTTTTTCAGCAGGTATGATGGATGTCAGACCCTAACATGCACGATTGGACCAGTGTATGTGTGTGTTACGAGCCTCTTTGGACACAATGATTTACCTAACTCACACAGCACACAAGCAGTTTCTGGGCCTGGTAACAGGTGTTGTGGCATGGATTCTTACCATGACCACCGCAGGCCTCAATGAATGGCGTCTGTGGTACGTGTCGGATACATCTATCATCACATCGGGTGTGGCCTGGGTGGGAATCTGGAGAACATGTTTCTACAGCCACGTCCTCTCCAGAATAGAGAACTGTCAGAGCATCAGCATCTCGGACCCCTTTCTGCCTGCAGAGATCCCTGTGGCTCAGGTGCTGATGGTCCTGGCGGTGCTCTGCGGCCTGGCGGGGAACATCAGTGCTGCTTTTGCCATGAGGATGGTGTACTTCTCAGTGCAGAATCACAGACACATTAGGCTAGTTTTTCTGTTAGCAGGGACTCTGTATTTGTTGACAGCGCTGTGTTCTTTGGTGCCTCTGATGTGGAACATTAGCTCAGTCATAAAAAACAGCACAATAGATTTCCCTCCTGAGTTCCAGCTACCTGCTGCTCCTGTTCAGCAGCAGGTCGGCACAGCCATTGGAGTGGGCATCTTCGCCTCCATCCTCATGCTCATATGCAGCATAGTTTTTATATCCTACCATTATGCATGGCATACGCTGAGCCCTGAGGCCCCAAGAAGCACCAGGGACCCACTTTATGGCGCCTGGTCAGAAACAACCTTGACACAGAACCCTGAACTGCCAAATGGAAACAACCAGGGCAAAGACAATCCTGCATTTCACACTGAAGAGGTGTCATGATGGCAAAACTACTCCTAAAACACAATTTACTGAGAATCTACTTTATTTTCACTGATGAAGGTAGAAAACCTCCCGAGTGAAGATGTTTCACCACAATCACAGAAACACAAATCCAAGAGACTGCATGAAAATATAAACACCAGTCCTTTAGAACAATAGTCCAAAACATCTTGTCATTAAATTCAAAACAAAAACTGTTTGAGTGTGATTGCTGGGGAAACTGCTTTGAACATCACTTCGCAAAGACAGTGGATTCATGGGAAGAATCAGAGGGTGGTCCAAAGGGGCAACAACCAAGACCGACTGTGCCCCCCTATGGCTACATCACACAACTATTAGCAAAGCCTGTTTGTTCATAGAACTAGAGTTATATCCAACGACTACTTCACAGGGAAGTAAAAACTTTGACATGCGTGTAGGGTTTATTTCAGTTGAGGAATTCATAAGTGCAGGTTTAATTCATGGCAGACACTGTTGTGTCAGCAAAATCTGAAAGTGAGTGACCAGATAAGGTGGTTAAGACTCATCTGGCTCAACCACTGGTTGATTCACAGAAGGAAAAATGTAGGTTGGTTAAAACTGCTTAGAAAAAGTACCTTAAATTACTTTACAAAATCAAACTGGCAAAGTATATGTGATATGTGACTACATGACTATGAATAGCACTTAAGAAAATATGCTCCCACTTTTGTCCTGAGCCAGATCCTTGACTTCCTCTCCAGTTTTGGAACACCTGACTTGTACAATTGTAGCCACCAAAACAGCCTTCACCTGATGGTGGAGGTGGAAAAACAGGGAGTGGCTGATCTATCATGAAATAAAAATAAGGAATCTATCATTTCCTTTCATGGCCACACATTTGAAGATTGTGGTTTCAGGAGTTAACTGTGTGATTTATCTGTATAATTTATTTCTCCATGTCTGTCAGGAGTGAATATGGCTGCTGTAAAGTAAAGTTGTAAAGGTCAGGGACAGGTGTATGTGACTGCAGCTGTTATAATAAACTTTATCTCTGCAGTGTTATCCGAGAGTGCTGTCAGGCTTAGCACTATCAGGCGACATGTCAAGGTGTGGGCTTCTAAAGGGCCCCATGTGAGGAGGGATCTGAGCGGGTCAGGTTGACTGAAGGGGCCCTGCTCATGTGACCCGGGTAGGAGGCTGACGAAAGCAGGCATGTGAGTATGGAGAGGGGGCCGCCTCACAGTGCTGACTGCTGCCAGAGAAGGCACATACACACACGGACACACTCTGGCCCAGTGGCCCCGCTGCACCCCTCCGGAGGCGTCCGGCTGCTGAGGAACAAAAGGCCCTCTTGAGCCGAGCACCAGTTCTCTATCAAAAACACAAGTCCCACAAGAGGATGAATGGTAGACCTGCTCTGACCACTACAAAAGGAGTGGTGAAGTGCTGCATCAAAAGGAAAAAAACTGCTTTTAATGTGGAACAGATACCCACTTTAACTGAAGATGATGCATAAACATTCCTGTAGATAAGAGATTTTAGAAGAACTATTTGCATCATTTGTCTTCAATTCCATCTTCTCCCACTTCTCTGTAAAACTCTTGCATACTCCCCTCTACAGATATGCTTCATCTGTTTATGTTTTATCTAATCTGTTTTGCTCTGTCATCTACTCTGTCAGCTATAATGGAGGAACACTGATAGGACGAGATGAAGGTCATAAAAAAAAGCAAGATGTGTTATCAAACTATACAACATTTCACATAAAAGTTGACATACTTTAAACTCATGGGGGTGTTGTTATGGTAAATGCATGGGAAGGATCAGAATTGATGTTACAATGCCACACAAATGTTCTTTTATTGTCTGAGACGTCTGCTTAAATCAGCATATGTTTAGGTACCAACTGAGTTACTACATTTTAACTTCACCTGACATCAAGGCGATTGTGTTTTGACTGCAACGAAGGTACTTTTACTCAAAACTTAAATTCATTGTGCTTTAGTATTTTCTGTAGCTGTATACTGCACTATTAACTCCACTCCAGTGATCTGTGAGCTCCTGGACTCTACATAAATAAACTATTTTAAGCCCACTTGGATTCACTGGAAAATGCTTTACATAAGTCATGGCAGTTTTGTTCATCAGGTTAATTTCATTTTCTTGATTTCTTCTTTCATTTATGTTGATTTTTTTTTTTATCGTTCATTTTGATTTAGCACTCACAACAGCACATAGAGAACATCAAAATGAACAAAAGAAGCTCAAATAAAATAGGTCTTTATCCTTATATAGACTAATATCTTAGTTTCAATTGTAGAATACATAAAGATGTTATATGTGGACTAATTTTTGTTCATTTTCTTGATTATTTTGCTCATTTTTGGCTTTTTTTCTTCATTTTTGTTCATTTTTTTGCTATTTGGTATATTTATTGCTCATTTTGTTGGTCATTTTTGGTCATTTTGTCATTTTCTTAATTATTTTTGTTCATTCTTTTTCATTCTCTGGATTATTTAGTCTATTATGAGTAATTTACTTGAATATTTCGGTGGTTTTTCTCACTTTCCTAGTTATTTGATTCATTTTTACTCATTTACCGTACATGATTATTTTCTTATTTTTTAACTAGTTTGCTTCAATATTTTTTATTAGTTTTTCGTTCATCTGTACAATTATTTCGTTCATTTATACTCATTTTCTTGATTGTTCTTTCCCACCAGTCTTCAGACACATCCTACACCCTTGCCAACAGCATATGAACTAGTTCTAGTCACCTCAGTCTTGACAACTTTAACCCTGTAATGCATAGTGTCACCCTCAGGCAACACAAAGTTTTCTTAAGCACCGTGTCCAATACATGTTTCTTTAAATTATTATCAGATTAGTAAAAAAAAAACTATCAAAGAACAATCCGATGAGGTGTGGGTGTCACTGTATCATGTGAAGGTGGGACTTTGTTTGCTGATGTGTAGTCACCCCGTAGGGCAACATTGTGCAATAGGGGCTACTTTTTACACATCTTTGTCTACATTGTTTTGGTGGATGAACTACATTATTACATGTATCTGTGCAGAGTTTATGTTCTAAATGCGTGTTTTTCCTATTTATTCATTTAAAATAATTAATTTTAACACATTTTGACAGTTAATTCATTTTTTTTCAACATAATGTCCCTAAATGAACAAAAAAATGGTATGGAATAATTTTTTATCATGCATCATCAAAATGTGTGCAGTTGAGGGATAACAGATAGCTAATGCTATAGCTATAACACGTCAACAGTATAATGAATCCAAAACCATCCTATAAAATAAAACACTGAACCATTTTGTCACACAATGAACACTTTTTCTTTTAATGCTTTTTACTGGAGTATAGTCAGAATGCTACTTTTAGTTAAATAAAGTGGTGGTTTAGTACAATCCAAAAACTCAAGTGCCTCTCAAATGACGCCACTACACTCTCATCACAAGAGATTCTTTCAAAGATACGTATGAAAAACTATTATTTCAAGTTTTTCATTCAGATCAGTCGTCTTTTGCATAATAGTAGTTCACCTGTTTATCCATGCATTTAGCTAACTAACTACTGTAACTATGGCAGCTACTTTACATAGCTAGTTTACCTAGTTTTAGGCCAAGAAGTAGCAAAAAAGACAGACTTGTGGTGCAATTTGAGAATTGCTTATATATTGATATATATTTAGTTTTAGTTCTTGTAATCTAAATTCTTTGCTTCCATGATACATTTAAATACATACACATTTCTTTCACTTTGTTTGCTAATTAGGCTAATCTACATCTGCAACATGAGACATAATGGTGTCAGAGGACTAATCTTCATCTTGGGTCATAGGTGGAGGTGTAGATTTCAGAGGGTGGAGAGAGGGGGGACTTGTCTCCCTCAATATCAATAAAATGAGCATTTGTCCCCCACAGTATAACACATTACTTTAGATAATGTGCACCTTTTTGTCTCTAAAAATCCTGCCTTATACATGCTGTTGTTCACAACAACACATCAACATGAACAAAATAAATTAAACTCAGGGAAATATTCACTCTTATGTAGGCTATTATCTTACATGTAAGTAGTGTAGAATACATTATAATGTTATGATATATGGATTTATTACCTCCGCCAAGCGGTGGTGTGGGTTATGTTTTTGCAGGCGCTTGTCTGCCAGTTGATTAGTTAGCAAGTAAGATTACTCAAAAGTTATTGAACAAATTTTCAGGAAAGGTGTGAAATGGGACAAGGAACAGATGATTAAATTTTGGTGGTGATCTGAATCACCATCTCAACACACAGCGGTTTTGTTTTTTGTATTTTTTTTGCACTGGGTTGAAGGCATTTCAATGCTCAGGCTTTAGAACTGACCTGTGATTGACAATCAATGCTCATTCGCCAGCCAATCAAACTCTAGAAGGGGTGGGACATAGAAAAAAACCACTAAACTTCTCTTCAACTGGCAACAGTTTACGATCTAACACTGAAGGATTTCTATGATTTTATGAAGGAAGCAAACGTCCAGCACATCCATTACAGTTTGAAATGTTACTGTGTGAAAAGGACATTTCAATTCAATTCAATTTTATTTGTATAGGGCCAATCATAATCAAAAATTATCTCTAGACGCTTCACAATTCAAGGCCGAGACCTCAAGACTATACAGAGAGTAAACCCAACAGAACCACTGAGCACAAGCCAAGGCGACAGGGGGGAGCAAAAACTTCCTTTAACAGAAGAGAAAAACCTGCAGCAGAACCAGTGGCTCAGGTTAGGCGACCAAATCTCTACATAGGCTTCATCTTGATAAATTGACCACATATTTTAATTTTAATCCACCATATTCTTGCCTGAAAAAATCTTAAATCATTATTTTGTGAGCTAAATCTAGTAGTATTTCAAAATGTGGACCTTCTGGGTACTAATAATGCTCCCTGTGGACACAGGCCCTAATTATGTAATATGGGGGAAATGAGCTGCCTTGGCAGAGGTCTGCACTCTCCAAATGCTTTCTAGTTTGGCATGTTGGATTTTCACTTAGTTCATGTTGCTTTCCTTTTTTTAATTTTATTTAATTTCTCCATCACTTTACTCATTTGAAGTTCATTTTGCTGCTTATTTTTTGTTTCATTCACTTGTCTATTTTATTCATGTTGATTAGTTTGCTGTTTGTTTTCTTCCTTTTTGTTCATTTTTTTGATTAACCAGTATATTTTTACTCATTGTATTTCTTATTTTCTCTTATTTATGTTTTGTTTATTTTATCTTTTTCTTGATGCTTATGTTCAATTTCTTGATAATTCTATTCAATTTTACTCATTTTCTTGACTATTTTGTTTGTTTTTCCAATTTTCCTGGTTATTTGGTTCATTTTTGTGCATTGGCTTGATTATTTTGTTGATTTTCTTGGGTATTCTGTTTGTTTTTTATTATTTCTAAATTATTTTTGTTCATTTTTACTACTTGTTTTGTTATTTTCTTTACTTTTGCTAATTTTCTTGATTGTTTTAATTATTTGATTCATTTTCTTGATTGGTTGAGACAAAACCTACACCCCTGCATTGGGTAATAATCCAGTTGTTTTTCCTTAACAAATGCACATGGATTTAAATATGTTTTTTTTAAGTCAGAAGGGATGCAGATCTCCCTGTTCCAGCAGTGCAGACAGATATTTCCAACTGTCACTGAGGACAGATAGGGGATTTACTTATCATTTTTGTCAGTGAAGAAACGTTATCAAGATCTGGGCGCGATAAGGAGTTCAAATCTGATTTCTAAAAACTGACTCTATAATCTTTTCTCAAAGTGCAGAGTTGGGTTATTTTATCTCCATCTGACCTGCAAGGACAGAAAGTCATTTCTAAAGATAATAAACATCCACATTGCTCTCTACCCCATAAGCCCCCCAGAGTAGGTTTGTTTGCAGTCCATTTAAAGTGAACTCTTTAGGAGAAGAAGACCATTTCCGGTGTTACAGTAATCAGTTATTTTCAGTGCCTCCCTGCTAATAGCTGCCCTCACCGTAGGAGACAGCAGACACCTCCCTGCCGACTGCACAGACGAGGGCGCCTCATCCCACCAAAACAAAGTCTATCATGTCTTAGGCCTCAGCCGCACATTATACTGTAAAGGCAGCATCATTAACTCTCATTAGCTTCACACTATAAGACACAAAAAGGGCAATCATTAAGATGTGAAGTCCTCATCCTCTGTCAGAAGGCTATGCAGTAACATGTCACTGTATAAATGTGTAAATGATAAAGACAGAGGTTTAGGAGTGAAGAGAGCAGCAGGCGGCCTCTGACCTTGGCAAATTTGTGTAATTATGTCAAAGCGGGAGTCGCGAGGGCAACCTGTTCTACATTCTTCACAGTACATGCTGCCCATTAAGGCCTTCATTAAACACAGCTTAGCTCAGCAAGTGACCAGGAAATCTGATGGGATTAGTCTCAAGCTGTGTTTCCACCGCCGCAAAGTAG
>JAQQAE010006558.1:0-16580 GCA_029823295.1 Pseudamia nigra
TTGTTCTATCTCTACCCTTTTCTTTTGTCTCTCCTCTGTCCACTAACCCCAACCAGTCGAGGCAGATGGCCGCCTACAATGATCCGCTGGTTCTGCTGGAGGTTTTTCTCTTCCATTAAAGTTTTTCATCTTCCCTGTCGCCCCTGACTTGCTCTTTGTGGTTCTGTTGGGTTTATTCTCTGTATAGTCTTGAGATCTCGGCCTTGAATTGTGAAGCGCCTAGAGACAATCTTCAATTATGATTGGCACTATACAAATAAACTTGAATTGAATTATGAATAGAACAGAAAATAATCAAGAAAATAATGGACAACAATTACCTGATCCTGAAGGGGACAAATAAAACCTTACTCCTAATGTGGTAAGGTTTAATAAGGTCCTAATATGGCTATAATATATATAGCCATATATATTAAAAAGCCAGTCAGACGCGCAGCTCAGAACACTTTACAGTAATGCCTCACATTCCCCCATTCTGAAACATTGACTGTCTCACTGTCCAACTAAGTGAACAGGATCAAACTTTATATCTGGCAAATCTGGAGAACAATCTGATTCTGATATGACTTAGAATTCACTGTACAGTAAAGTTAGTTAGTAAATTAGTTTGTAAGTTCATTAGTGAATTCATTTGTTAGTAAGGAGAAAATATATCAGAAGAAAGACTCCATGACTGCCAGTCAGGCTTTGGCAATGCTGCAGGGCACAGATTATTTGAATTGATTAGAGAAGAAATATCAGGACTCAGTGATGTGCCCTGGTCCAGTGAATCTGACTCTTATTCTGAATCTGATCATGAACCGTTCTGTAAAAGGATCAGCACAGCTTTTCAAATGACTGGTGTGCCAAACCTATCATCCGTTAGGTCTCTGATGTCAGTCAGGTACGTCACCAAAACTTATTATATTTGTCTCATAATGCCATCAAACCAAATATCCTATGATTTTAAGTCTAAATACTATGCCAGAAACTTTTCAAATTTGCCAAAAATTGTAATTCTGTTCTATCAGTATGAACAGAGCAAGCACAGTCTACTCAGCCTCTGCCCACATCTTCACTGTGGCCTCTCTCTCTTTCTTTCTCTCTCTCTCTCTGTCTCTCTCTCACACACACACACACACAATAGCAATATCGACAATGCCATGATTATCATGTTATCACAGCTAGCGTTTGAACTAAATGAATACAATTATTCGTGCTCTTCAGGTTAATGCAAGGCAGGAGACTGGGAAGCACGGAACTTTTTGCTTCAAAAAATTCTGATGTTATGCTATTTCATCCATTTTTACATGTTATTTTGAAAAAAAGACCAAATAACCCAGTTACAAACTTGCAATTTGCTATTATAAAGTCTGCAGTGGTGCAAGGTCAAAATGACCACACAGTGGTTCTAGGAGGTACTCCACTGTTGGCGGTTCTAGTGTTAAAAAGAATCCCTTTTCTCCTTTAAGAAACTACACAGACACTAAAGTGAAGAGAGCTGATGTATTCCACTGTTTTCATTGTGGGACATATATTGAATAAACAAATCCAACAGCCCAGTCATGTGCAGCAGACACAGTGACAGTTTGACCTTAACAAAAAGACAACATATGGACAGTTTGCAGAGCAGGTGAACATGGTTACACTTGAAGACAACTGTGCAATAAGCCTCAAAAAGTTACTTGTTTTGTTACATATAATAAAGATGTAATTGCAGGCCTGCAAAGAGGAAGTGGAGGCCACAGGAGGGGGCCTCCAGTGAACCCTCTCCCCCTGGATGACAAGTGCATCGGTGCCATGCAACAGGCATTTGTCATCCTTTGGCGGCGTTCCAGACAGTCACACCCAGATATAAAGCTGCTCATTGGTGGGGAGCTTTTACTGACTGAAAGGCCATTGTGTCCCCGATTACTTATGTCTGACTTCAGAATATTTGGAAATTTGAAAATGTTTGAGTTGTGTATGAAATTAGTTTAGTCTGTAAAACTATGTGATGAAATCCTCTAGAAAATCATAAGGGAAAACATGTCGAAACTGCAGCTCTGAGCACTCCTTCTGGTTCCTTGCATAATGGTGTCTTATGTTGTTGTCTCCTGGTTGTCAGGTAAAGTGAAAAATTCTCTTTTTGTGAGCCTGGATCCATAAATTTGATCCTTGTCTGTGATTCCCTCACTCCTAATCATGTGTGTGATGGAGAAATAAAAATATGCAAGGGGTTATGAATGGTGTCTTCAGCAAAGCCTTTTTCAGGCAGGTCTCAGTGTAAGAAAGTCAGAAATAAAGCATCAAAGTGAATACACTTCACATTAAATACAAAAAAGATGAAGCCTTGAGAAGATTTTTGATACAAGGTTGTTTAGTCTGGACTTTTAAACCAAAAGATAAGAAAATAATGTGATATCAAAAGAAAACCCATAACGACAGATACAGATGGATATCACCAGGTTGCATCTACCTGCTCAAAGCATTTAAGTGAGCAAGCAAAACAATCTTGAACAAATGAGGTGCATCCATACACTGTATCGTGGACAAAGTGACTGTGACATCACCAAACTTGGTTTCTGAAGGAGGACAATCGGGTTGTCACTTTCTGGATGACATTTTGATGATCATAATTGGATGAATGGCAGCAGAGTTACAGGATCATAGTATGCAGTAGGCAATGACCTGGGCTGTGCAGTGAGCCTGGTGCGGAAGTACGTACATTAAAGTTGTAACACTGCTGTTGGCTCTGGGGCACCATTCACTGGGCTCCACGAAGCCCTGACTCCCATAGAGTTACATTGGACTTGTCTCTGGAAATACTAAGTGAAGACATTTTTCATCAAATATTTTATTTGGTCCCTCTAATAAGTGATCTGGTGGTCCATCTTTAACTTTTTGCTCCATTATTAAGATATTACAACAAATAATCCAACAAATCACTGCTGTGACATGTTGCTATGGGAACTCAACTCGCCAGTGAAGTTGGACTGAGTCTAACCTTCGTACCTTCTATTTATTCAATATGGGCGTAGACAGGTGCTCGATTGCAGTTGTGGTGTTTACACTAACAACACCATAATGTGACTTTGTTTGGCAATGTTTGGTGAAGTTTTACTGTGTCAGTAAGCTAGCGGCTAGTATTAGCTTTCTCATGAGACCCCTGACATGCTATGTTCCGGTAACTCTGCCACCACTTGTCCAAATATGGTTGCATTTTGTTTTTGGCTCCAAGATGTCATCCAGGAAGTGACAACCCAATTGGCCTCAAAACGGCCCTTCAGAAACTAATGAGTGACATCACAGCCACTTTGTCCACTAATATCCTGTAGTTACGTTCATTCACAGCAGCTACTGGGCTGCTGGCTAGTTTGTCAGTATTGTCAACTGCACTTTTAAATCTGCTGCTCAGTGGGTGAAACTGGAAACAAACTACACCCTACAACAACATCTGTTCCTGCCATGCCGTGGTTCATTTCTGCCTGTAATTATGTATGTCTGGTGTCCATAAATGTACATTTTTAACCACAGTATGTCTGTTAAAATCTGTTAATTCAACATTCTTGCATGCAAAAGACATTCAGCAACTTCTACAAACACCTCATGTCAAACAATAAGTAATGAGTAAACCTTCTGAAATGACATGGTAAGTGATAAGTGACATTGGAATTTTTGTACTTCATGGAATTCACCACAATATAGTTTTATCAGCAGGAGCATCTTAAAAATACTTTAGTATTTGCGATGCTATAATAAGGTCATGTATTCTTGTGAGCAGAGAGCTAACCCCTCCCTCTCCACTTTGGATTGATTATTTATTTGTATTCTTGTGCAGACAATCCCAGTTAATTTTCCCCTCATTGATACCCTGCCTGTAATTTAAATATGTATATGCATGTGTGCACATACCTCAGTATCTTTTTGTGAATTCCAGTGGAGTTGCCCGATGCTGGGAGTCCTCTGGCTCTATTTCATCCCTGTGGGGAGCAGCTCTCCAGCTCTGATCAGAGGGATCTGTAAAGCAAAACAAAAACATGTCTCAGCTTGACACATTTCAACTAAACCCCAATAAACAATATGAAACCAGTGCCAACTCGAAGAACCACCTCCTCACTGCAGATTTAGTACTTAATTTAAGGCAAAAACTAAAAATACAAAGAATGTATCAGGGCTTTTATATGGCTATTCAGAGAATTTTAACGGCCAAAAACTGCACATTACTATTCATAAAGTAATCTGTAAAGTATTACATTTGAATTCTGAAAGAGAATAAATGTCTTTATAATGATTAAAATATTTACATTTGAACATGTCATATATTTGAATCAAATCTTTAGAAAATTAGCAATATCTGCTAATTCCATTTTATTTCTGATGATGTGAGACACTGATTGACCTGACAGACTCATCATTTTTTTTAATCAATTTGTGTGTCTTTGTTGATTATTTTGTTAATTTGGCTTCATTTTAATGATTATGTTGATCATTTTGTTGATCACTTTGTCATATTTTTTCTTTAAATTAATCTTGTTGCTTTTGCTTTTTGACCATTTTTCATCCTTTGCTGGTTTTTTAGCAGAATCTTGTTGAATATGTTTCTTGTCCTACTGGATCTGCTCACTTTCCTTAATTGTTTTGTAGAATACTTCATTTTTTGCTATTATTTAGTTCAATTTTGGTCCTTTTGTTGATTCAGTGCTCATTTCTTTCCAAGTGATTTTACGTTGCACAGGTTGTTTTTCAAAATTTTAGATCAAAATGAATATTGGGTAACAAATAAATAATGCAGTAGTTATGTTATATAAATATCTTGTGATAGTTAATGCTAATTTTTTGATGAGCATTTATCAATATTGTGTATATAGTGTGTATATAGTGTACAGACTTTCACACTTTTTTTGTCTTGTACAGTGTGTTCATCTTTTTGCATCATTTCTGCCTTATTGCTAGTTAAATATTTTTGTCTTTCTGCATCGTTTATCATTTTTATCTGGATCGTCTTTTTTGCCTTTTCAACATCATTGGTGTCTTGTTTTATCTTCCGGCTCTCAGAGTGTAGATGCTTTTTATCTTGCTCCCGCCTCAGTTATCCTGCTTGCTGTGTTCTGTCTGTGCGTTTGCTTTGAGCCCTGACAGCATCTCTGCCAAAACCCTGAAAGCATCATTGATCAGCTGGACCTTCAATGCAATTGACATGCTGTTTTCGAACAGGAAGCTGGGTCTGAGGGAACCCGCGTGTCCTCAAGAGATAGTAGCTGCTGGATATGTGAGGGACGCGTAGGACACATGGAGACTAATGTGTCTGACGACGCTTTCCATTGAGGATGTGAAGGACATTTATCTATCCATGATACCAGGATTTCTGCTGATTGGCTTGGGTGTTTTCTTGGTGTATTGAGCGATTAAGAAGATGGACAAAGCTGTTCAAAGCCATAGCCCAGCAAAGATTTGTCTCCAGATTGACCAGCTGGGAAGGGCACTGGCAGAACAACATGGGAATATTTCTGAGTTAAATCGAAGAGTGGGGAACATCACCGAAGTGCTGGGATCCTTTCATGGACAGTTTTTGAGGTCCGGTAACAAAAATAGAGAAATGGAGTAATGAGGAGACTCAATTCTTTTCTGCCTCTGAAAAGTGTGACTGCCTTGTCTTTTGTTTTGCTTTTCAGCTCCGTTTGCAGGCCTTGGAGTGCAGCTGCAACCCCACTGGAGTACAGACTGTCAGACATGGAGTTCCTGCTTCTCCCTCCCCCCACTTAATACTATTCCACTCTGATTTTGGGGCCAGAATGAACTTTCACGGACATGTGTCACCATGACAACCGCCATGAAACAGTAACACCATGAACATGTGGGCTGGAGGCGTTCTGGCTTTCTTATCGCGACCGATAAGGTTACACATGCATCCACTTTGACATGACCACACACACTACATGACCAAGGCTTTCTGAAAATTTGCTTTGTAAATGAATGTTATGTTTGTAACCTGTCTGCTAAGTGTGTTGAAGGTTTTTTCTACATGCCATAATTATGCTCCCTTAGGAGCCGAGTTCTGGAAACTGTGTTTTTTACTCTTCTATCCCATTGTGTACCCCCCCCCCCAATCAATGGCAGCCAAACACAAGTTGCAGAGCCTCTCCCCCTCAGTGTGAGGAACCTACTTGCCCCTCGGGGATAAGTACTTTGATTGATTGATTGATTGATCTTTTACTAATGGATTAAAACAACAAAGAACTGGCTAATTGTTTGGTTGATGTTCCCTCAAAAAGTGCTGTGTAATTTGTTGATATATCAGCATTAACTGGTATGCTGCAATTCCCCTGCTTGGAAACTAGAGCTGACAAATGTGGAACAGGAATACTATTTCTGACCTGTATTTCCTTGCTGAGACTTGTTAAATATGTTTTGTAAGGATGTGGTATTAAGTCAGCTTTTAAGGCATTACATTACATGACTTCATAATGTGTCACTAACAGAGTGTGAAATCAGAATGGCTATGATGTTTAAAGCCTACAACAATCAAACATCATGCACATTAATTATTGGTTGTTTCTGATTAAAAACCAACATGTTTTGAAGCTTTGTATCCTTCCAGTTACACTGTAATGAGATAATTTAATGGTGTTGGATTATAGCATGCTTTACACATTGCATGTTAAGTTTTTTTCATATGAACACTGTTTTTAAGCTCTAGATGCAGTTTAAAATTCCTTGTGGGTCTGGTTCGGGTTATCTACCAACTGGATCAAAACTTATCAATGGTGTATTTTTACATGGAGCTTCTAGTTTCAGGAATCTAAAGGGTCTTGTACTCTGGGATAGTTCAGTAATTACATCTTGAAATCACCAGTGCAAGCGTTCAAGTCAGTACAGTAAAGGTTGATAGATTTCTCTCAGTAATTCAGACTTTACTGCATGCACAAGTGGTGCAAATTAAATTTTTTTGTCTGTATGTGGCCCAGGTCTGTCTTTCTTGGTAATGTGAACGTCACAGATCACGTGGAATCTGATCATTTTAAATCTGATTTTGGCCAAATCCATATGTGGTCTCAAATTGGATACAGGTGTGGCATTTTGCCACGACTCTGAACTGTCATATTGGAATTGGTGCGGCTTTCATGTCATTTTCAGCCGACATTTGTCATAGTTCTGTGTTGACAAAAATCACTAAACATTCAAGACACTTTTATGGATGTAGTCAGTGGATTGACTTTGAGGTGTCAGATCTCACAAGTATTTGCTTTGATGCTTTTGTAAAAACTTACTGAGGTAAAGTTAAACGCATTCAAACAACTTAGAAGCTCATGAACAGCAAGGTGTTTAGAAATAAATCCTCTGTGTGATTGTGGTGAAGCAGACAACAAAATAAAACCAGAGTTTCATTGAAGTCAGCTGTCCTTCCAGCAGAATTAATTATAATGATCTCTATGCAGACCAATCGAAAGAAAAGTGTGTGGGGACTGTCTACAACATATTTGCCTGGATTTGCCCACCCCTGGCCTACAAAGTGCAAAAAAAGATTTTAATGAATCCAAGTCTTTTCCCCTCAAGTAAGGATTGTTACAGCCCTACAAGAAGGTAATAACTGGATGTAGCGATTTTCATCTCCATACAATACTTCATTGTGAAGTTGTTGTTACACTTTGTAGACAGTCCCCACACACTTTTCTTTCTGTTGGTCTCACATAGAGATCAATATAATGAAGGATGGCTGATTTCAGTGAAACTCCATTTGTACTTTGGTGTCTAAATTACTACGATCAGAGAGAAGTATGATTTGTCTCTCAGCAGCTTATCATTTATGAGCTTCTGATCACAGAAGGTTGAATGGGTTTGTTCTGTTCCACATGCAGATCAGTTCAGGAACATAAACAGTTCATACTAGAATCTGATATACTGAATGCCACATTTTAAAGAGAAATGTGAACTGCCAACCAACAAAAAAAATAGATCTGGGCAATAAATCTGAATTGGGCACTCAGGCTTGTAGTCTAAACGTAGCCTTACTTGAGGTAAAAATGTTACTGAAGAAGAAATTGTCCTTTTTTTCAACAGTAAAGTCAAAAAGATAGAAAAAAATTAATGAGAAAAATTGAAGACAAGAAGTCATAAAATGGTAAATTGTCTGCCCATTTTTGGGGAAACATTAATTACAAAGCTCTAAGTAGTAGTTTAGTGGTATAGTGACAACAGGTAGTGGTGTGGCAGCTTTGACAGTATAGGTTAAAATATTTTTCTTTCAGAAACTGATGCCATGATTTACTTAATAAATATACACTGTATGAAATGAGCTTTAGATATATAACTCTTAAATTGACCATAACCTTGGCCTTTTTTTCTGGAGGGTCACAGCATATTTCAATCATCATAGTCAATAACCCAGGGGTATATGACATTTTCAACCTCACTACATAGCTAGAAATGAATTTAGGCTGTCACATTAAAATTGGTGCATCTAGCTATAGCTCTTTTGGTACGACAAGTAAAAATAGGTTTTTGCAATTATTAATGCTGCGACTTAAATAATATGCAAATAAGATAATGGTTGCCATAGTAACCCTTCTCTCTACCCTGTAGTGATGTATAGTGCACACAAAATGCGGAATCGACGCTTTGTAGGGAGTCAGAAGAGCAGATTCCCATTGAGTGAGGGTCGGCTCTCCATCATGGAAGTATCTCTCCACTTCTTTTTCCTCTTGCTGCTAGCTTTGCTCATGGCAGAACTTTGTTTTGATTGGGCAGCATGCCGGCCATACGGACAATCGCATGTGAGGATATAGGATCATACAATTTTGTGAAAGAGGCGAGGGGACAGACGCTCCACCGTGCAGAGTGAGAGGGACAGCCAACAGCAGTGGGGAGTGTGTCATGAAAACCTGTTTAAAGATATTGTGAACTACAGAGCAGAGTGCCTTCATGGTTCGGTTTTTGAAATGTTACTTTGTTTGCAGTGTTTTGTTCCTTTGTTATTGTGAAAATAAAAGGTTGTT
Source organism: Pseudamia nigra (assembly GCA_029823295.1). Taxonomy (NCBI): domain Eukaryota; kingdom Metazoa; phylum Chordata; class Actinopteri; order Kurtiformes; family Apogonidae; genus Pseudamia; species Pseudamia nigra. The sequence goes on from JAQQAE010006558.1 coordinate 8,955, forward strand.
TTAAAATGTAAAACAAAAGGATCTTTTTGTAACAGAACAAATGCACAAAATGAGGCAATCATAAGGCTTCTCATGAAAACACTGAAGACAAATGGGCTTATCAACACACAAACTATTCATATTTGATCATTTAGGCTAAATATGAGGCTACAAATGATACTAAATTGAGAGCCGTTTGGGAGCCGAAAGAGCCAGCTCTTCTCTCTGAAAAGAGCTGAAACTTATCATCACTACTACCCAGACCACCCATGTGCCAAGTTTGGTTAATTTGGGTCCAGGGACTTTGGAGATACAGAGCCAAATGTTCAGACAAACACACAAATGTATGAACAGAGCTCTCTACTGTACCCCTATACCCCTTCAGTGTCCATTCATCTACATATTACAGTCTTTAAAATAGCAAAATAGTAAAGTATATTTTAAAAATGCGATGTTATGTGGAAGTCTGGGTTTGCCTTTTTTTCCACCAAAAAATCTGGGAAGCATTGATTTAGACCTATTATTACTTATTAGTATTGTTAAGGATTAATGTGACTCCAAAAAAGGCATTTTTCAAAATTTCTGGATAAGAATGGTCAACAAAAAAAATCCTACTCTTTCCTATGGTCATGAGGTCTGTGTTGTGACAAAAATATCACAGACACAAACAGCTGAAATGAGTTTAAATTGCAGGATGGCTGGGCTGTCCCTTAGGAATAGGGAGATACAGTAAGTTGGGCCATCCAGGAGGAGCTCAGTGTAGAATCGCTGCTCCTTCACATCCAGAGGAACCCGTTGAGATGTCTTAGGCATCTCATCCAGATGCCTCCCACACACTTCCTTGGTGAGGTGTTTCAGGAATGTTCAGCTGGGAGGAGGCAACAGGACAGACCCAGGACACACTGGAAGGATTACGTCTCACAGCTGGACTGGGAACACAGTGGGGTCACTGCAAAGAAGTTGGAGGAAGTAGCTAGGGAGGGGAAAGTCTGGGCCTCTCTGCTTAGGCTGCTGCCCCTGTGACCCAGACCCAGTGAATATGATGGATGGATGGCCAGTTAAGCAAAAATGGCTTGCTCAGCAGTACAAGCCACTGATCCCTGATCTAGACCTTTGTGACTCTACAACTGCACATGCTGACCTGGCAATTATGATTCAATTAATTGTGCAGCCCTATTTTTTAATTTAAATATTATTTCTTTGTTGGACTTGCTTGGGCAGCTCTGAGCAGACTTCAATCTTGCACCATGTGTGCAGTGAAGCACTAAAATAGTAAATAAACCCAATTCCCCTTGGCTCTGCAAATTTGTCAGTGTGTATCTTTTGGATTTTAATTTCATGCTTTCCAAGTGATACAATAAAACATGTACATATTTGCTATTCATAGAACCAGAAAGAAAAATGGAAGAAAATCGACAGCCACAGGAACATGCTTCAGCCGTTTTAGCATGCACAGGCTCTGCATTCTGGAATAAATTGGTTGAACTGCAGGTAATAAAGGAGGCTAGTAGGAGTTTTAGATCAAGAATCACATTTCTCCCATATTGGTGTTGCCGGCAGAGAAAACACTTCAGAGGCAAAGAAACACTTCATTTTTATAGAGTGTTTATTGTGGACTGGAGCAGTTGTTTTTTGATAATAGAAATGTAAATTATGTTTTAACATAATAAACTCCAGGAATATAGCAATTTGAGGTAAAAAAAAAAAAAAAAAAAAGCACATACAGCTGCCACAGAAATACATGAAGTGCTGCATGTGGGTGTTCATATAGGCTTGTTAGTGTTCAGGAGCTCAGGACTTTGAAGAACAGGACTGGAAGAGAGACCACATCTTTGGAAACGTAAATGTCTCAGCTCCATCCTGTTATCACATTAAGGGTTTTACATACTGGATATAGCTATACAATCATTCCATATACTGTACTGTATTATAGCATTATCATGAACGTAGTGATTGACTCAGAACACAGGTCTCCTAAATCTTTCAGCACCATGGACAGCACCACTTGACCTAACTTTGTGTCCAAATACCACGTTTTAGTTCTGTAGAAACCTCAATGATGACATAACTCAGAGAATTTCCCCAAAGACCCTGAAACAGCCCATTGTATCAAATAAAAGGTATGTACTTTTGCCAATCTATATTTTTGTTTATGCCCCATTGAAGGAAAATGGAGTCATTGGAATTGTCAAGAAATACAAGAGTAAGATATCATCATTTTTTATAAAGTCTTATTGTTCATGGGGGATTTGAGAATGAACAAGTATATGTCCATTCTTCTTTGAAGCATTTGAAAGTTTGTGTTTGTCCTCCCTTCAGCATGCACAAACCACACACATGGTTGAATAGTCCAAGAGTGTAATCGAAGGTGACACAAGTATGGATGGTAGCACGTCAACGACTTTTAACATCTCCTCAATCAGTAACAGCTAATGGTAGACATGCACACATGAATTAAAAGGATCACTTGTCAGGTCATTGACAAATAATCACTGAAATGCTAAATGACCAACACACAGGGCTGTAATTTCATTTCAAAAACAAAGAACATGAAAAAATAGGAAAAGAGTGCTATCAATCTAAAGATGAGGCAGCAACAGCAGTGAGGCAGAAACACTCCAAATGTCATCTGTGTCTGCATGTGCATGTATAACATGTGTATGTGTAACAAAATGAAAATTATGCATACAGTGAGTGAGTTGGCGATACAACTCAGAGAGTGTTTTTATTTTTCTGGTGTCACCTCACATAGTCTTTTAGAACATACCTTTCTCAACACTCATACACACATTCCTTCACACATGCATGTTCACACAGACACACACACACACAAACTCTGTCATAGTGCTTCACTTCACTCTTCTGGGTCACTGGCAGGTCTCACACATCATGCACTCATCAAATTGTGAACATGAATGTGTGTGCTTTTGTGTCTATCAGTGCATCAGACCAAGAGAAGGACAGAGGATGTGAACTCGTCTCTGTGTATGTGTTTTACATGTACAGATCCACACTAGTTCATCACAACACATTCTGAAAATAAGAATACCTTGCTATTTTTTATGGATAATATCACTGTTGACTTGCAATTATTTATAGGATGCTAAACAGGTACAGGCTCTTTTAAAAACCCATTCTTAAAATGACACCTCTATTTAAAGGTGCACAAAGTTATATCTCCCATGGTGGAGCTCTCAAATAAAAGAATAATAATAAAAAATATTTTCATGGGAGTTGATGATTTCACCATCCTTACAGGAGCAGTGTAAGAGTACACTAATAAAGCACATATGGTTTACAATTTGATTGTACTGTAAATGCTTAGGCATTAATAAGCAAACCCAAATTTTAACCTTTTGCTCTACTATTAAATCACAAATGTCTTTGGTTACTCGGCCTATTTTCTCTTATTCATGAAACACCATTTATAAGTCATGCAATATACTTACTAAAAATCACCAGAAGTAAGCCACCATCAGGACACCTTAATAGTCAAAAAGTTCCATGTGGAACAGATTCATTCAGTAAAGACTTGGCAGTGCTGAACGCTACCATATTTGTGTGTTTTGCACTTTAAAATAAGACTCCTTTTGTCAATCATAAAAATTCATTAAGAAATGAGGATAATGATCTTTTTGCTACTTATGTGTATTACATTTTTATTCATTAATGTTTAACATGCACAGACTTTTAGGCCAACTCACTGTTTAAAACTGTTATCAACTACGATAATAAATAACATGAATATTACATTAATTGCTCAATTGTTAAACCTGTAACAAATCTTTTTTCTGTGTCATTCCAATAGAAGGACCAATCGATTATATTCTGGGAGTGATCTGAATCATTGTTTTGAGCCAGAAAATTTTTAAAGAATTCTTCACCAGTGTGACATAGAGCCAAATTCAACATTTCTTCTTTAATGCCACAAATAATACCCAGAAAATTTTGCCAAAAAACATAGTATAACAATATAATAGATTCTATCAAACGACAAAGTTTGATTCAGATATGGGCAATAGTCTAATGATCCAGAATGCTTACACTTACAGGGGTTGAGGAAAAAGAAGCTACTGTAAGGCAGCAAATAAAGCTACAAACACACACTGACTAGTGGAAACTCTGCTGATTCAGTAATGTGCCCATGGATTTAACATAGCTTCAACACTTACAGAGCTAGAGTCAGAAGAAAATATTATTTTTGTGAATATCTATTGAACTAATAATCATACTGTATGTATGTGATTTCAAATACTACCATAATGGTACTTGAAATCAAATACTAATGGTATTTGGAATCACGGTTGAGTCCAAAAATGAGAGAAAGGAATGGTTCTGACATTGGAAAAGTGAATCTTTGTATTTTGTGTATATTAGTGTTTAATTGTGTTAGAAGCTAGTGTGCTGCTGCCTGGTCATTATTAGTTGTCAGATTTAGTTGTGATTGAATTTTTTGACATTCCTGCCCTAATTAACATGTTGGAGGATTACGGTAAGCTGAAATTGTCGTTAACTCTATTGCATCAGTGTATTACTTTTAGATATAGGCGTGGGTTCTAAACGTCCCCTTAAAGTTACGACTCGATCCAAGTAAAGACTAGGAATCTCTCAGAGTGTTGACCTCTGCCAAGGCAGCGCAGTTTCTCTTCATAGTCAAAACCTACCATTTTTATTTGAACCTACGCTGATTTCCCTCATAATGTTATTGCACCAAAAGCAAAATTCTTAAATTTACTTAACTTTCAATAGTGACACTAAACAAAAGGAAAAATAGATGTGTAGAAACCACTACTAGAGCAAGGTGCTACCTCAGCTTGTGCTTGTGCTTCTCCTGCATTGCCAATATTTGCCCTTGACTCCTGTACAACTAAAGATGAAATGTGACATGAAAGAGGCTTTTATATTTTGCCATTGTCTGAATGTAATCCAGTTTTCTCTGAAGGAAATGAATTTTCTTTGAATCTATGGAATTGTTGCTGAATGCACTGAATAAAGCCATTTGATTTAAAACAGAGGGCAAACAGAAAGTTTCTGAGTTTCCTCTCTGCTCCCCTGAGGCCTTGCCGAACAAACATGACACACAAAAGTAAAACCGTAATGATTGGATTCCATCAAGACAAAAGTTTAGTAACAGCTACAGTGAATACTGTGGAATATAGTGTATGGAGAGTTTGAGATGTAAATAAAATCTCATACAAGCTCAACACAAAAGCATACTGTTATTTTCAATTATTGATACAATAGCTGTTTCTTCCTCTTTACATGCAAAAAGAAAGGATGAATAAAAACAGCTAGTTGGAAATGAATCTATTGTGTATATTTGACATTGCCCTCTGCTGTGTGATTAACTTTAACCCCTTCATGCACGAATTATGACAACCTACTTCAGGACTTTTTTCCCCCCAAGTGTTTTCATTACTCTTGAGGCATGAAAAAAAATCACCTTCATTTTTCCAATTTTTCCAATTCAGTGCACACATGATCAATCACAATTTCCTCCAATCGCAAAATCAATGCAATTATGTTACTCCTTAGTTGTTGCTTGATGACCCAATATTTTTTTACCTGCAAAGGTCTCCTAGAATAGAAGGAATGGACAGATATTTGTTCCCTGCAAGGCACATCTGCACTTCTGTCGACCATGTTGTTTAAGAGAATTTTTTTTTTTTTTGCACTTACAATTGCTGCCGAGTGGGTGGCAGTGTATGGCATAACACACTAGTGTCTACTCTAGTGACTGATGCACAACTGTGATTCATTCATATAGGAGAAAACAACTTTTGAATCGCCGTCCACTGTAGTGAACACTGTCCCTGAAAGGGTTCATGTCTCTTTTGTTTCACATAATAAATGCAGCCTGATCTAATCAGAGAAATAATATGCTACCATTTGTGAAAGGAGTTAAAAAATTTGCAAAAAGACACAGAAGAAAAAAAATGCCACAGTCCAGAACACAAATAGGGGCAATGCTTAGGAGAAGGATGTTGAGGATGGATATGGAAGAACAACCAACTTTGTGTATGAAAAACATTAGAAATCAGAGTCTGTGTCATGGTTCCAATTAAAGGTAAATCCTGCATAATATGCATCTTGAATCTAACATCCCCTCAAATCTTTTCGTCACTATAATCCAGCTGTTTCTGTTCCTAAACCTTACTAAATCTTTGTCCAAATTCAGTTATTTAGTACAGTATGATGTGAATAGAAGCTGTTCAGCCAAAATATATCAATAGCCTGCTAGATTTAAAGATGCTGTTTACAATGCTGGCAAACTAGAATGTAGCTGACTGTTCATGGCAGAACGATATAAATAATTAAACAGGTGGCCTGTCAGTCAACATGGCTTACAACTTCAAGATGCCAGGCTGGTTTATCTGTTTTTTTCTTACCTGTACCAGATGTTGAAGGAATCTGAAATACAGGCTGTCTCTCCTCTCTCATCCTGTGGTTAGATAAGCTACAGCTGCTAGCACTACTACTGTTGTAGTAGCTGTTTTCAATTCTGCAAGTGAGTGCATGAGCTTGTGCACCTGTGGAGGTACTAAGCTGTGCTGACCAGTAGTTGCCAATATTGTGCACAGCACCTTTAACTCAAAATTGGTACGTTCCGTTGGGGAATTATTGTAATGATTAATAAGTTTCTGCTGCAACACACTATTTTACCCCAACTCAGTGCTTCTCAAATACTGGGGCACAAGTAGGGTGCAAGGTGCGTTGCCAGGGGGGCACGGGTGACCCTGGGGAACATGCTTTTTTTGCTGTAGTGTACTAGAATTAAGTGTAATTGCACATCCACTACAGTAGTTGGCAGTGGCGCTCTCGTTGTCACTCTGTGATGCAGGTTTTTTTGCAACGAGCAAACGATATGAAATGCAGTATAAACCCTTAAGAGACAACATGGAAAAATTTCTAACAGGGATGAAAAGAAAGGCGCAGAGAGATGGAGATAATTAGACAAAAGAAAGTCACCCAAACGCTAAGATGAGGAAATATGACGACCCGTATGTACGTAGCACTTGGCTTCACTGTGACTACGGTTTGAAATGGGGAAAGACCGGTGTGTTTACTGTGTCTAAAAATATTGGCAGTGGAAAAGCATGAAGCCAAATAAATTAAGGTGCCACCTGAAGACATTACACCCCAATCACGCTGATAAGCCACTGGAGTTTTTTCAGCGAAAACATGCAGAATATTACCAACAATCATCATGCTTTGTGATGCTACATCAGTAAACCAGTTGTAAGTTGAACTACTGTGTGACGAAGTAGCTCCGTCTCTTTAAATCACACACACGAGCCGACACGCACGCACGCATCGCAACTGCAACACACACGCATACATTTCACCGTTTACCGCAACACTCACCGCTGTCCATAATACCGTCGCCAGTCGCACTTTCCCTGCAGAGTTGATGCGGGTGCACACGCTAAACTCAGCAGACATCACCTTTTTTAGATAATTATTAACTTACTTCTGGGACTCACACGCACATCCACACACACACATGCATGCATACATACACCGCCGCTTGTCTTCCGCGTCGCCTTAGCTCCGCCTCCACTTCCTGTCTCATCTCTGGGTTGCCAGGTCAAAACTGTTGTCATGGGGAAATGGCGTTTATAAACAGTTGTGCGCGGGGAAATGGTG
>JAQQAE010006559.1:0-16580 GCA_029823295.1 Pseudamia nigra
CTTTCGGCTGCTCCCCTCAGGGGTCGCCACAGCGAAATACCAATGATTCGCATGTTTGATCTGCCATAGGTTTTTTACGTCGGATGCCCTTCCTGACACAATAAAACTAAAAAAAACAGGAACGCACATGATTACTTTTTGATTAAGATCCCAAAATACAGTTATTTACTTGCATACCTGAACAGAAACATTTGTTTCGTGGTCCAGTGTGTGTCGGTTACATTTGGATATAAAATGTTTGAAATGCCTCACTGTTGGTTCATATAGTAAAACATAGAGAACTCACTGAAAATGAAAGTGTCCACATTAAATCACTTCATGATGCTGGATGGTCAAATAGGACGGGTGGTCTAACAAATCAGCATTGTTTTTTCACCACAGAAGAAGCAGTGTAGAAGAACTGGTTTCAGCGAATCAAGTATCAGAGAAAACACCTGTAATCACATATTTGACTGTATTGGAAGACGATGTTCTTCAGCTGTGAAATTGTAAGTAGACTGCTAAGGCTAAAGAAAAACAGTTAAAAAAAATAGTATCTCCTCTCAAATTTCCACATCTAGGAGGGAAAAAATGCCTTTCACTTACTTTGTGATGTGAACCAGATAAATATGTTCATATTTTTCTGGTTCATTGGAACGTTTAAGGTTTCAGATTCAATTCAATAATAATCACAAGGCAGAGCAGAGAGTTGGTCCCACTACTTTTTGACCCAAACACTTTTCTCACAGTCTCCTGTGGTTCTATTTACAGCTACAACCACAAGTATATAGTTACATCTTTTGCAGCCCTCTGGTACTCACTATGAAACTTAATCCAATATTGTTTCTGGATACAATTTTTTATTGATGTTCCTAGTACAGTGAGGATTTGCTTGCGTTTTTACAACCACATTTCTAAAGACGTTGAGATGTTGTGTAGAATGTAAACAAAAATAGGATGTGAAGGTTTGCAAAACACTGAAACCCCATGTGAAACACCCTACATGATTGAAAATAGCATATCATATGAATGAAATATTTAATGCCAACTGAGAAATAGTTTTTTGAAAATTATATGCTTATTTTGAATTAAATTCTTGAAAGACTTTTAAAATCCTTTGTCATATTTTACCTTTCATAATACATCAAACATTTTCGACAAATGACAAGTCAGGACTGTATGCAGGCCAGTTTAAGACTTGCAACACTCTCACTGTGGAGCCATGCTGCTGGAATACATGCATGATGTGTTTGGGCACAGGCCTCATGGAATAGACCATCTCTGGAAAAAACTACTTGCAGCATATTGCTCCAATGCTGGTATTTATTGTTCAGCATTAATGTTGCCTCACAGATGTCCAGGTTACCCATACCATGTTCACTAATACATCCCCATACCATCACAGATGCTGCCTTCTGAACTGAGCACTGATAACAAGCTGGATGGTCCCTCTCCTCTTCAGTTCAGATGGGTTACGGTTACGTGTTTCATCCGTCGTACTCAAAGAATTTCAAATATGCATTGGACTGCTCACACCTTTAAAGTTTAAGACAATTAACTGTTTGTTTATTTTTTAATTTCTTACAGATATTAAGCATAAATACTGATGTCTTGTGATTTAGTATTTTGGATTATATTATCAACTTGAAGCATAGCATTTTCAGACAATATCATATAACTGAACCACTCTCATGAATCAAAACAAAATTTATAATAGGTATGAAACCAAAACTGAATTTTGAATGCAGATTTCAATGGTCATGAGTTGTGTTTCTATGTACTGTAGATGTTGGAGTTCCATACCCTGAATCACCACGATGGTCTAATAAATTATAGCAGCTTTACTACATCCTCCTATAGTACTGAAGGAGCTCTAACATAAAACTGAGATAGAGTTCTTCTTTACTGCTCTGGGCATACAATGACTCATTAAAGCAGATTTCTGGTGTATTTATGTAGTGGCAGGTTGGGGCAAGAGTTTAAAATGACCCCTCACTGACAAATGAAGCCAAATAACACATAATGGCGATCCATCTGTCAGACCTGAGGCTTTAGCCCCAGCTGTGGTAATGGCCGATCTCTACTACAACCTAGAGGGCTATAATAAGGTTAAACACCACACCGTACAAAATAACCCGGGACATCATTGTCCCCTGTAGTCCACCAGTGGATGCTAATTGGCTAATACGGATCTATTTGCCTCCAAGGCCCATTTTGCTCCTCTAATGTAGCAGATCTCTCCCTGTCCCACCTCTGTCTGAGTGGCTTGACCCCAGTGGGGTGATTGCAGATGGTGAATTATAATTGCTATTCACTAGAGCATCAAAGATGTCCCATCAAAACAGTGAAGGTGTTATGTCAGTTGTGACATTGTAGCAGTTCTTAAGGAGCTGAATCACCTCACCTGACTCCCTACTTTCTGCCACATGAGCGCCACCTCGAGGTCATCCACACCACTGTGACTTTGAGCAAAACTCTTTATGGACTCTCGATGGTGAGTCCACCCGCATTTTCATGTCAGATGAGGCTTGCTTAAAGTTCCTTAGAACAGAAGCACTCAGCAAAATTATCTGCTGGTTCTTTGGCTCCTGGAGTATTTTTATGTAATTTGCCATTTGATTATTAACCCAGCTCTCATCCTTGAAAGCAGATACTCATCAAAGAAAGGAAGATAATGCACAATGACCTTTACAAGCAGCAAATCTAAAGCCCACTTTCTCTTTGACTGTCATTTTTAATTGAGCACAATATTGTAGGGTGGTAGTAGTAAAAGGAAAGAACAAAGTCTCCATTCTGTTTGTCATGTATCTTTTGTAAGATTCATGCATTAATTTCAAAGTTAGCGTATATGTGCATATGTCTGCTAATTCACTGAAGGGCTAGAGCAAAGCATCGAGTATACATTAACTTGATTTCAGGCCTTTTCTCTCAAATAATGAGATTGTGTATTTAATTATATACTGTACAACACATATACATTCACTGATTAATTATTGAATAACCAAAATATCCACATTGAAATAAGCACAGTTTTTTGATGTCAACTATCTAGGCCTGAGTTTGGAATATGATTGATTTGGTCCTTCTAAATTCCTGGTTACAGCTCTGAGCCCATGCACTTGCATATAACAGGGAATAGAAGTAGTTAACCTTCCTTCATACATTCCTTCTTGACCTGTGGATGATTTTATATTTGATGGCTGCCAGTTAAATGACACTATATTTCAATGTATTTAATGAGACCAGAGCAGAGAAGGTGGTTGTCAAGGTAAATGACAGACATTGTAGCAGAAAGTCTCTGAGACAGAAGAACACATGAAGACCTTGTATAAAATAGGTTAAATAGGACAACATAGTTCCAGATGAATCATTCCATTATTAGGTACACAATACGGGTTTCCTTGGGTCACAATTGTTACATTTTACAGCTTTTTACTCAGTTGTTAGCTTTTAAAATGTAACACTTTTAAATTTTAAGCAATTATCGCACTTCATCGGCTAAATTTAACATAACTTTCATCTTTAGTTGCAACTTTGCTGCAAAATTCCACCTATTTTCTCTTTATTTCTTTTTAGTTTCTGCACACTCTAATCTGAAGACTTTCAGTGGTGAATTGTAACTTGTTCACTGGCCCGGTGGCCAAGGCTGCTGCCAAGATGTTCCCAAATGTACACTCTGTATTTTGTTGTTGTTTTTTTTTTTCAATTTTCTCAGTAGCTCATTAACACCCGCAAATACAGAAAAAAACTCACACACACACTTATGCATATTCCTCCAAAGCAGTAGGTTTGCACGTCCATGCTGGCAGACACGATAGCAGGAGCAGACGGATATGAATTCTTGTTTAACTTCGCTCATAAAACCATGCGGCACGTCAGAAGTAGCTTGAATCATGCTTAAACGAGACTGCAAAACACTTTCCACATATGCTTCTACACATATTCTTTCTCACTCACACACACACATACACACACACACTAAATGATCGTGGCAGAAGCAGGCCCGCGCTGACACACCGTGTTAAAATAGTGGCGACAGATGCTGACAGTATGGTACAGTACAAATGAAGACCAGTGTAGTGTGAAAGCTCAGCAATGGTGGAGTCATTTGGTGGATGCTGAGGTAGAAACAAGGCTTTATCGTGTGTGTAGGATGGAATAATGAAGTGAGGTGTGCAGTAGGTTTGAAACAAGTAGGTCTTTTTTTGCATGTCATGCATGTACTTTTTCATCAGTGCAGTGTCTGAGAAACATTTCAGAGGACGCCAGCCAGCTTGGTAGGGAGATCATGTCACCAAATGGTCACATAAGATCACTTGGCCTCATCATAAAAACTTGCTTTCACAAATGTATATTTTCTATCCATGCCATAAGGACTAGTTATTACTAACTGAAGAATTATTTGTATACCCTTATGACGAGTTATATGTGACAATAGAACTCCATTAAATAAGCAAGATGCACAAATTCACACACTGTCCTCTATGAGCTGAAAAGAGATGCAGCCTCTGCACTTCTTTGGCAAGTTAATTCAGCAAAACTCGCATACAGATAGCATGTAAACAATCATCCCTCCCATGATACATAAAACTATGAGATCTTACAAAATGGCAGTGACCAATTGATGGATCACCAGAACAAGAAAATATGCTTTAAAGACAACAACGTACATTATCAAATAGTATCCGCAGACCTGATTTGCTGACATCGGAGGGAAAGAATAGCCTGTGTGACAATGTGTGTGTTCCTTTTTTTCTCACCACAGCAGACACCCTCCAGTGTTTCAATGTGCTCAAATAATCAGTGTCGTACAGGTTAGCATTAGCCATTCAGCCTTAGCATAGGTCCTATCTGTCCTCAGTCTTCAGTGGCAACTGTAGTGACTCTTAATTGACCACCAACTGAACCCTTCACACTCCACACAGAAGACCGTAAATTACCCTTTGATAAACATGAGGCCCTTTCTCTGCGGTCCTAAGACAACAACAAACTCTCTTTATCACACCTCAAGACATTGAGCAGACAGCTCTTAAAAGGGGGAGTCGCATTCCTGCTGAGATCTTATCACCTCCTTCTCACACCCTTTCCTCAGCATTGCCATATGCCTGAATCTGTTACAAGAACCATGAAGTGGTTATAACAGGAAAATTTGAACTCATACCTTGCCAAAACTGTAATAACTCAGTCTACCACAATCTAAGGAGGACAACAAGACGTTGGGCTCGTCTGTATGATCAAGATCCAGCAACTTATGGTTATGAATGTGAACCCATCAAATTCCCTTTTTTCTTGCATGGAGCAACAGCGCCTCCAAGTGGACGAAGCAGGGACCCACAACCAGCTGTGGAGCTCACAGAGCCACTGACTATTATATCAAAGACACAATCAATAAGTAGTGGTAATAGGAATTCACGTTTGCATGATGAGTAGAATTATACATATATCACCTGTCTCCAATGTAATCACTGTAATTATGTGACAAAGTTTCCTTCTCTCTACCCTAATCTGCCTTCCTCTTGGAATTCCAGAAACTGTGAGAATTATTCTTATGAATGTCTTTTCATAAAGATGTGTACGATGATTGCATTTACGATTATGAAAAGTATGTGATGAATGATTTCCTTAAAATGTATCTCTGGTCAGAGATATTCAAAAGGGGGAAAGTCACAAAAATTGAAATTGTCTCCTTTTATGTATCAAATGGCAGCTCTGCCCTTTGTTCGCTCTCTTGCTCTTCTCTCTTGGTCTCTCTTCCTGCTCTTCCTCTTAGCCCTTCTCTTCACACATCTTCTCTCTTGCTGACTTTTCACACCTTTTAGGCTGAGGCCTAAACCAACTTAGTTTCCTGCTAACTTTAGCTTCTGCTAGCGCTAGCCTAGCCTACTGTTCTCAGAAAAATGCAGCTCCCGGGTAAAGCACGCCCGCGCATCTCTAAAGAATGAACTTCTTCAGAATAAATCAGCACAACGCCCAGAAGAACCTCTGTCAGACTCAACAGAGGCTCATCAACCAGGAGTCTGCCAGAACTCCATTTGGACACCAGAACTTCGAAACCAGAACCAAGTCAACTCGGACCAGAACCGAGTCGGGGCCAGAACCCAGTTTGGACACCAGAACTTCGAACTAGAACCGAGTCAACTCGAGACCGCCCACAAACCAGACAGCCAATCGACTGCGACGGACCACTGTGGGGAGCTGACACGCCACCTCCCGGCTATTGCAACACCACCAGAACTGCCGCGTGGTTCTGGGTCGGAACCCATCCGGAACAACAGAGTCCATCTCAACGTAAGACCCATCTAATTGCTGTTTCGGAGGAGTGTCTCAGAACCGACTCACATCTCTTTCCCTTTTCCTCTCATCTATCCCAAATTTCAGTAATCATCTTAAATCTCTTTCCTCTCTTGCGCAAGCCCGACTTCCCTCAAAATACCTCTGACCAATCATGATCCGATCATGAGATTATGAGTCTGATCTTTAATTTGTCTGTGTTTATTTGATTAATGTGCTTCGCCAATTAAATCTCAGATACATAATTCGGGTTTTCCTTCTCTTTTGTCACAATGGAGGGGAGACGGGACAACACTGCTGAATCGGTGAACAGTGAGTTTACTTGCAGTGTTAAGAAATAAAGGTCAAGCAGAGTGAAAGGTGACAGGATGCTGTGGCCAGGGGACACGACGTTGACGAGGGAATGGTGGGAGACGTGGAGCGGAAGACCAGGAACGGAGCAGGATGGAGAATACAGGAGACTGGACTGGAGGACAGACAGGAACAGACGTGGAGCAGGAATGAGGTGATGATTAAAAGTGCCAGTGGAAACAGCGTGGGACCGAGGACAAGGACGAGGTGAAGACGACGGAACGCAGGAGACCAGGAACCAAAGGGAAGCACGCAGGACGGGAGGCGAACCAGGAGAGCAGGCGGCTGGACGAGGCTGAGGTCACGCAGTTTAAGCGGTCGGACTGGCGAATGCTCAATCAATCAATCAATCTTTGGGGACCTTCTAGCTGTGAGGCACGAGTGCTGCCCACTGCACCACCGTGTCACCACGAATTTTGGCGACACGGTGGACTGGCAAATGCTGACTGGAAAGGCCAGGTAGAAATACACTTGAGACTGATGAGGGGTTTGGTTGCAGGTATGAGCCTCTGCCATGTCATCAGCACACCTGCAGGAGAAAGACACACATACACACACACAAACAGACACAAATAGATCACAAGAGGGAGCCAAAGGGACGGATTGTGACATCTTTACCTTCAAAAAGAAAGGTGGCGCCCAGTTTTAATTAATAATCAACTCGATACAAGTCCAAATTTGTCCTCTTTTCTTTAACCAAAGTGTAGGATAGATATAATTCACTTAGATCTATTCTAATACACTGCAGCTCTCTTTCTCATTCGCTACACAACTCAAAATCATTCTTACAATTACTGTAACTGAACATTTTGCTAATATTATCCACCTGCTGGGGGTGTTGAACTGCAGCTGAGGCCTAGCGATAATCTGTTGGATAAAATATTAACCTTATTTTCTTGACTGGTGTCTGGGCAAAGCTGGCCTCCTCTGACATTAATTACACATTGTAATGTATGGAACAGCAGAGGGATGCTGTTTTACTCGCTACGCCAGCTGATAATCAAATATTTTCATAACAAGTGAATGGCAAAAACCAGTAAATGAAAAGCATGTAAATATTACTTTGTTTTCTTTATCAGAACATATTTATGAGGAGGCCAATTTTCACTTAGCTTCCTACAGAAATTGCCACTGTTTTGCTGTATGTCATGACATTTTTTCCATACTTAAATTCCTCTGCTCAGTATGAGCACAAAATGAGGGTAAGTAATGACAAACCAGTTCTCCTCCCCTCTTTGTGTATACAACATTCTCTCCAAGGTTGTTAGTGAGTCTCTCCTTGGCAGTGTTTGTGAACAGCCTCTCCCATGACACAGAGTGTCTATTACAAAGCCTTTAGCTGTAGATTAATCGAAAATAATGAGAATGGGCCCATAAATATGCATTGCCACCCTGTTGGGAAACTTAATGACTTTTGCTTGATTTAGACACAACCATACAGTAGTGATATGTGTACCAAATACTTGTGCTTAAATCATGACGGCAGAAAATTAATCAACAGCAGTTTTGATAATCAATTAAAGATCAAGTGTATTTAGGGCAAAATGTGACGTAATATTCATAATTATGTCTTCATCAGTATATAATCATCTGAAAATAAGAATTGTGTTTTCATTACCTCAAGCCACACAGAAAGGACAAACCAAGTTGGGGCTCTTTTCAGGTTGCTCATGTTTTAAGGACTATTATGGAAACACAGGTGTCTACTAAAATGTCACTAGCTCTACAAACTGAACCTGGACTGTATGAGATATTTAGTGACGTCTAGCAGTGAGGTTTCCTTTTGTAACCACCTGAGTACCGTATACTATATTCCCTATCATCTTTCCATCATCTTTCTCTTGTCTAGGTCTGGGTGATGGGGACAGCAGCCAAAGCTTTTAAATTGTTCCCTTGTTAAAGGTTCCCAATCATGGCGACAAAAACAGGAAACTTTACTTTTCAACTGTGTTTTTTAATTCTGGGCTTTATATTTAATGGGAAATTAATTTACTATGCTTGCTTCCACCTGCAAGCATAGTAAATAACTATCAGTAAGTAATCCAACTCAACAATGAATGCCACCAGCTGTGAAATGGAAAAAGACCAAGTCATCACATGCAGCTGTTTGACATTGGTTTTCACTACACAAGGTAGCATTTTCCACACAATAGTCAATGTGAATATTTAGATGTCATAAATTGGCAACATCGGCCAGGCGATATTAAGTGGGCAAAATGCTTAGTAGGAGGAGGTTGGGGTAGTTCTGGCAGTACACCAGAATTGGACAGGAAAACCATAGTCCATGTCCTGCTGTATGTACATTTTCTTTCTGTATTTGTCTTTCTTATTTTAATCATTCCCCTAGTCCTTTTTATGTAAGCATAACTGAGATGTTTTCAAGCCTAAAAACTAATGCAACGATAACTGTGGCATTGTCTTACCATCTGTCACATCCCACACAGTGCAAACTCATGCTTTCAGGAGACCTTATGCATAAAAATGTGACACCCTGAGGCACCCTGACAATGTTTCAGACAAGTTGAGGGAATGAGAAGTGGCAGACTTCCTTTGTAATTTGAAACAGCTCATTATAACAAAGACAGTTTTTATTTTTGCATGTGTACAGATACACTAATGAAAACATAATTTTGAATATTGTATATTATTTCAGCAATTAGAGCTTCCTTAATCATAAACAACACAGATCTTAATTGTAGGCTCATGAGCGTGTGTGGAGCTTTGGCTTGAATTGGACTCCCAAGCTTACCGTAGTTCGTTCTGTTGTATGTCAAGGGGCAGAAGAACAAAGAAGAAGAATTTCCTAGGATCTTCTTGTTTTACAGCATTAACATTGTTCCAACTTGAATAATGAGCTGAAATCACCTTGTCAGACATATCTATAAATAGGCATGCCTGCAGGACTGTGTGGAGCTTTGGTCTCATTTTTAAGCAAAAAAATTAGAAAAAAGAATTGAAATTATACGATTATTTAATCCTGGACTTTGTGTAAGTGATGCAAGTCCACAGGCGCATACTGTAGTGATCTTTGTTCTTCAATTCATTTTGGGAGATTCTGAGTGGCTGCATGCCAAACCAGTAAAACTAAACAAACTAAATATGGATGCATTTGCAACTAACTGACACGGAGCTACTTCAGTATGAGAAAGTTGTGAATTTTGTAATGATTCTAAAATGTATTTTTTAAATGTGGGAAATATTGATTAGGCTGCATGGTCACCAACTTTTTAAATAAAGGTTGAAATTTACGCTCCTTCTTGTAGGCATCGGTGTCCTTACTGTAGATGGATACATTTTATGCATTTTGAACAAAAACACATGCATTTCTTCATCTACCTCATGTACTGTATTAGCTCTTTTCTGCTCATTTTTCAATATGCAATAACCAAAAGAGGAAGTTTCAGGTTTCACAGTGAACTTCTGTAAGGTACAGTGACAAGTGCGCAGAATTGAATTGGAACAAATTAAATGCCCACTTCAGCCTTTCTCTCCAGCACCCACTTTGTTCTCTTCTCTTTCATCTACCCATGCATAGCCCAGATTTTTCCTAATTAGTCTCCACTGTTATACTGGCCTGTTGTCTGACTTTTGTGCTGGTAGGAAATCAGTGCAGCACAGAGAGTAGGAGTAGCCATGGGGAAAAAAAGAATGAAAACAGCCAAGGCCAAGATTTTGATCAAGGATACAAGATGCAAACAACTTGGGCTGAAAATAAACATGCGCATTTTCTTTCATTTAAATGATTTTTGTGCAAAAGTATTTATCCAATTTTTTCTCATTTGTTTCCATATAGTTTATTTGTATGAACAATGACCTGTGTATTTGCCTGAAAACATCTGCACCATATTTTTATTTTCACACTATATTTTATTTGCTTATATCTAGTTAGTTTGACATTTATTGCAAAATATATTGTATGGTCTTACCAATGAGATGTCATTTGATCAAGGGCTCCTGAAAATAGATCCAAATAAGATGTTCATGTATTCAAATGTCCTAGAACAGCATTAAAAATGTTGTTGCTTTCTGTTCTGCATTGTATATGTGACCAAATAGGCTGCAGTTACACTGTTTCTGGTGTTTTTCTACCTGGAGTCTCTAAAGTCAGTGACGGCAATGGTCCTGAAGGAACATAATGACAATGTTACAGGAACAACACAAACACAGTGATGTCAAATCGTGCATTAGCCACCCTCTTTAAGGGGTTAAAGAGAGGAGTCGGATAATTACAGTAGTTATGGGCTGTAATGGATTTATAAAGTGTGAAGAGGAGGCAACTTTAGAATGGCTCTGTGGGTGAATTAACATCAAACTACAAGAAGACCTGAAGAGTAAGTCCTCACTTGAAAATGAGGGAGTAGGAAAGACTTGTTGCACACTTCTTTGGACACTTTATAGTTTTCTGTTTTGTTTTTATATTACAAATGAATACATCTATGCACAGCAGTAGGACATTGTGCACAGGAACACCCACACCTACCAAAACCACCACTGAATTAATGCTGCACCTGTCCACAGACTGTATAGCAGACTGTGTTTACAAGCATCTGGATGAAGACAATCATTTTGCATCTGCTGTGAATTGCTCAAACCAACTTTAAATTAATTAGTGGACGTCACATACAAACACACTAGTGCAGAAAAAACATTGCAATTTCAGCAACAAACTACTCAGTACAGTTGTCAACGTGAGATAACAAGCTCCTGACAGATCAGTAAATATGTCTCCAGTACTTCTTTGGCATAAAGTCAGAACTCATGTTTCTGAACAATCTTTTTGAATACTTTACCATAGCATACTGCACCATCTTTAGTTATAAAGCACTTTAAAAACAATAAAGCTGACCAAAGTGCTCAAATACACATACAGTACAAAACAAACGCAGGCCAGAAATCAAACTAGGACATACAAGCACAGGTGAAAACAGAGGAGGATTAAAAAATAAGGGTTACCAAACAAAACAACTAAAAAAATAAAATAACTAAAAACATTGTCACTGTTTCAGTCTGGGTCAAAGTCCATGGAATAAAAGTGCATTTGTAAACAAGATTTAAAATGGGCAACTGAGGTGCAGAGGGAGCTCATTCCAGAGTATAGGACCCAGAACTAAAAAAGCCCGATCACCTTTAAGTTTCCTTTGTGGCTTTGGAATAACAAAGAATGTGATCAGATGACCTCAGGAAACGAGAAAGGATACGTGGGTGCCGCGGGTCAGACAAATGAAAAGGAACGTAGCTATTCAAAGACTTGAAAACAAATAAAAGAATTGTAAAAGTGATTTGTAAATGAACAGGAAGACAGTGAAAGGGCCAGTGAAGTTAAAAATGAGGCAGCAGCATTACCACTTTGCACGACCCGTACTGATTAATGCATATTAAGATCCTAATTCACCTGCAACAGCTTCCCTACTTAGTATCACTTCCCAATAGTAGGAAGAACGCTAAGGAGAGGCACTAGGGTTATGCTGAATTATAAAGAGCCAATGTAGTACTGATAGATATTAATAGGTCTTAATAAGACACTGGTAAGTGGATGTAAATATCTGAATTATTACTCCATACATTATCGGGTTTTAAGACAACATGGACAGGAAAACTGAAATTTCCTGCTATTCCATGATGAAGGACAAACCTTATCTCGTAAAGGAAATCACATGAGCACAGTCTCCAGAAAAATTATTGAATGGCTTCTTGCTCAGATGATATTCAACTAAATGTGCAGGTATTATACTGTACTTTTCTTCATATATTTGGAGCGTTGATGCCCATCTTACATGTTGTGTGTCATATATTGTGATTCCGCCTCCACACCTTCAGCTTATCTGGGTTCTCTGTCAGCCTGCCTGGTCTCAGAGGTCACTGTTAAGCTATTTCTCACACGTTCCCATCAGCCTTTGAAGAGAACCATCTGTCAGTCTAATACAAGGCACCCTTCTTGATGTTCTGATAGACAAGCCAGTTGTGCAAGATGTTGTATTTTAATGCAGGGCATACACCTCTCCCATCCTTTTAAGATCCATCATCACAGATTTGTCAGGGAGAAAGAGGATTTTGGCACTGACACAAGTGATGTAACAGAAGTGATGGCACCGTGGCTCAGACACTGCTGCCTGATAAGTAAGTAATCTGAGAATAATTTCATCACTCAAGGACAGCTGCAAATGGTTACTCATGTTTTAAAATAGTGACATAAATAAGTGTTGCAGTTTCTCAGAGAACAGTTTGGTCTTATTAAGTGTACGTTTTTATCCAACCAACAATCCAATACAAATACAAAGATATTACATTTAGAAAGATACAAAACATTGATAAATAGTAAATTTCTTCCCCCTCTCGTCATCATCCCTTGTCTTTTCTCTTTCTTTTCTTTACTCTCCACTTCTTTTTGAGCGACTCAGCTTTGAGATGGAAATAAGCCATCCCATCTCTGGGGACTTGGGGAAATCTCATAATGTCCCATGATGCTTTACTTTATACCACCTCCCAAGGGACAATCCACGATAAAGAAAATGCCTGACTGACCCCATCTTTCTTGTGCACACTGCACATGCATCTGTGCATCATTTGTGTTAAGAACTGCATGTCTTCTTATATGCTCAAGACAGTCTATGCAACAGGCATTTATGGCTCTATTTGTTTTTCTGCGTTTCCATTCCCTCTCAATTTCAGCCGCATGACATCCATTTCATGTTCTGCTTTCATTCTGTCATCACCATGTGGTAATAACTTAATTCAAATCAAATTTAAAATTAAGACTTAACTTATTGTGGTGAGCATTTCTCTACTTTAAGTCTTAAAGTCTCTCTGGAATCCTCTTTCATTTCTTTCCATCCAGGACATTAAGGCCTATGCACTCACTCATAAACAAACAAGAATGCGCGCAGAATCTCCACAGAAAAATATCAGTTTCTCAGGGTTCTTTTTATTACTTTTCTGCATATTTTATTTATTCTCCCCGTACTTTTCTGCAGGCAGTTTGAGTTGAAGGACATGAAGCGCTGAGGGTCCGTGATAAGGGGCTTCCATCAGCTCCATGCATAGAAGGGCTAGATAGGTGAATACTAAGCTCTGCGCTGCGTGGTTATCTGCCAACAGACACACACACCTACTTTTCTTATGAGTGTATATGTGCCTCGAACCAAACATACCGAGGTGGCTCAGGAATATTTTATGTTTTTTAAAAAACGAAGAAAAAAAACGCATCTCACAAATGCCGTAGTCATAATAATTGATTTATGAATGATTAGTCTAGACTAATTCATTTGCCTTTTTTATTTTTTTACTTCGGAATGCAAATTTTTTACAACAGCTCCTACTTAACTGTAAAACACGAGCGATGTCCTTGTCCAATGAAAAATACAAATTGAGCATGCATTTGATGTAAACCCGTAGCATGTATACTGCATATCATTATCTAACTTGACATTTTGGTTGTTTCCCTCAAATAAAATGCTCATTAAATCATTAACATGATAAAAATAAACAGTAAATTAGCTCCTTGTAAAATTCTGTTATGTTTTAAGGCTTTTATTACAATAGTAGAAGTGTGAGATTGGCAATTTGTCAGTGT
The DNA here is from genome assembly GCA_029823295.1 of Pseudamia nigra. Taxonomy (NCBI): domain Eukaryota; kingdom Metazoa; phylum Chordata; class Actinopteri; order Kurtiformes; family Apogonidae; genus Pseudamia; species Pseudamia nigra. The sequence continues at coordinate 14,192 of JAQQAE010006559.1, forward strand.
TTTAATTAAAGTATGGCTTGTGGCAGACATGTGTTTAGAGGAATACTAAAAATAAATTAGTTTGAACTTACAGTATATGTAGTATATGTCAGTTTTTATATTGTAGGAATGAAGAAAACTATTAATCAGTCACAAATAAGTGTCCTTGCAGTAAAGTGAGTATGTTAAATGCACTTTATGTAAATTGTGCCTCTAGTGGTCTGGAAATACAACAGTGTAGTTTGATGATGTTGGTGTTGGATCATGATAGTTGTTGATGGAACTGTCTAATGTAATTCAATCACATAATCATGTTCAAAGAAAAGATTGATATTTTTTAACAAAGTTACAAAAATTGAGCACAAATTCATAACTACACAGCACTTATTCATGCTAATTCAACTGAAACCAATGTAAACTCTAAAAAAAAAATCCTGCATCCTGATGATAATTTAGATCATTACCTAAATCTAACTGTTTGATTCTTTGACTATTTCCAGGCTTTCATGAAAATTTAAGTAAAATTTGTGCATAACTTTTTGTGTAATGTTGCCAACAGATGGCATTACCACATTAAAGTGTCTCTAGCATTGTCATTTGCAAAAATTTAATTTTAATCTTGTGTAGATTAGATTTGCCTCCTTCCTCAAATGACTGAATTTGCCTTATTTGGAGTTTCTGGGGTAAGAGGACAAGTTTAGCGGGGTAGTGTCATTGCTTTTCTTTGTAAACAGTTAATGTCCAATGAGTGTTGGTGTTAAATGCAAGCTTGTGTAACTTGAGGTTTCAGAGCGCTCTTTCAAGAAACAAACAGTGAACAAATGTTACTATTACTATTATTAGCAGGGTTACCGTGCCATGTGACCGGGGTAGCTAAGCGTGGATCAGTACACCAAGGAGGACTGCAGATGGCAACCAAGAACTTTGTATGTAACTGCTGTGTGATGAATGAATGAATGAAACTTTATTTATATGATCATGAGTGAAACTGGCTGCATCCCAGGTTCCCTGACATGGCTGTGCAGCTAGCAGGTTGCACCATCCACCAGAGCGATCACAAGAATAACTCTGGTAAAAGCAAAGGAGGTGGACTATGTATCTATGTCAACAAATGGTGCTCACAGAGACAAAGTGTCGACAGATACTGCTCCCCTCATCTTGAGACTTTGAGTATCAGCTGCCGAGTTTTTATTTTTCTGAAGGCTAATCCTTGCCTAGCTTTTAGCATCTGCTACAGTGAGAATGACCCTCTAAGGAAGTCCAACACTATATAACGTCATAGTGGGACCAGTTAAAAAAAAAGCCTTGCAACAGAGTTTGCAAGACAGGTGGAACATCAGTTGCTTATATTGTTAGACTGTTTGGCCTTTTTTGCATGTTTAAGATGAGAATTCATCATTGCAACATGGTAGATGAGTCAGAAAACATGTCATGGGCACTTTAACTACCTTGAAGAGTGAAGTTAGTATTGTGCATATTCAGGTTAAAATGTTCCATATTCGAATGCTTAAAAACCTTAAATGTTAACAGTGTAAATGTAAATTTTGACCAGCATTTTGCTTGCTTGATGAAATCAGTAGATATTGCCATACATTTAAGCAACAAAGGGCATTTTCTTAAAAGAAACGTGTAAAACATTGTCCTGTTTAAATATTTCAAATACTAACAGTCACTTAAAGCTGTAAATAGGCTATAGATACTTTTCAATATTATACCAGAAGAACAATCTCTGCAGAATGTTTTGAATGCCTGCGTGAACCCAGAACTCCTGAATTGTGTAGTTCCTGTGTAGTTCCTGTGTTTTGAGCTTCATCCCCACCCCCACCCCATATCTACTCCTGTGTTCTATTTCAGTTAAGAATGAGACTGAAGAGGAGCCTGATATTATATATACTGAACAACAAAAGAAGAAAGTTTTTCTACATACTATTGGGAGGTCACTAATAGTCAGACCAAGTCTACAACAGAGGTACACATTCTAAAGAATGGGTTTTAGGTCATAAAACATGCGTTTGCACCAAAACAAGACCACAGACGCTGGTGAGCACATGGTCAGATTAATGCAGGTGTGGTATGTTTTGACTAAAGTCGCACCGTTGTGAACAATTAGGAATGGCCATTTTGTTTGGGCATGTGAGGCCTATAAAAGAAAATGAAAAAAAACTTCACAATTTGTCATCATGCCACACCTCGCTGCAAATATTTGTAACGATCTGACATTGCAGCAAGGCAACGCACATCCACGTACGCCAGTGCTTCTCAAATAGTGGGGCTCCGTCAAGGGGGGCGCGTTTGACCTCGGGGAACATGCTTTTTTATTTTTTTATTTTGATTTTTTTTTTACTGTCCTAGAATAAAGTGCAATTGCACCTCCACTACATTAGGGGGCAGTGGCGCTCTCATTGGCAGA
>JAQQAE010006560.1:0-16580 GCA_029823295.1 Pseudamia nigra
AAGAGGAGATTTATGGATGTGGTGAAGGAGGACATGAAGGCAGTTGGTGTGAGAGAAGACGATGCAGAGGATAGTGTGAGATGGAGGCAGATGATTCGCTGTGGCGACCCCTGAAGGGAACAGCTGAAAGGAAAAGAAGAAGAATCCTTGCTTCACTTACGGTGCAGTGTGAGTTGGAGCATTGTCTGGATAAAAAAATGAAGCTATTTTTATTCTTGTAGCGAGTCAATGATCATTTCAAACAATTTGCTCAATTTGTTGAATGTTTTCAGAAGTTTTTGATGTGCATGGGTGTCCAGAACATTATTCATCTCTGCCTTCACTAAATCTTTTGTTCCATTCAAACCGTAGACTGTATATATAACTGGACAAAGTGATTGTGATGTCATCCATTAGTTTCTGAAGGACCGTTTTGAGGCCTGTCAGGTTGTCACTTCCTGGACGACATCTTGGACCCAAAAACAGGATGTTACCATATTTGGACGAACGCCAGCGGGGCTTACGAAGCGTTCATGCCAGGAGACTCAAGGGAAGCTAATATTAGCCGCTAGCTTACTGATGCGGTAAAACTTCATCACACAGTGTCAAACAAAGTCGTATGACATCCTGTTTGTGTAAACACTTACCCACAGCTGCAGTCAAGTGTATGTCATGTATAACTATGAACATATTGAATAAATAGACGACATGAAGGTCCGAATCGGTCCAACCTCCCTAGTGAGTTGTTACTATAGCAACATGTCAATCAAAGCCCAGCACGGCAGAGATTTGTTGGATTATTTGCTGTAATATCTTAATAACAGAGCAAAAAGTTAAAGATGGATCATCACGTTACTTATTAAAGGGTCCAAATAAAATGTTTGAGATCATGACGACCCATGAAAAAATGTATTCACTTAGTATTTTCAGATAGAATCACATGCATCTCTATGGGAAAAAAGCTTTGTGGAGCCAGACGATAGGTTCCCCAGTGGCCAAGCGGTGGAATTACAACTTAAAGTTACTTCCGCATCGATCTCACTGAACAGCCCCGGTCATTGCCCCCTGATTCAAACACATGTACGTGACATGCAGTGTTCCCCCATACATCTCAGTTAATGAACATTCACCTGCAGTTTTGTTCAATTTCACCAAAAATTGCTACACCTTTAAGCTAATAATTTTCCAATGCCTTAACAAAAACACGTGCACGTCAATTGGTAGTTGGGAGTGAAACTACAGATGTTACTTATTGGAAACACAGCACTTGTGTGTGAATATTCAACCTTTAATACAATATGTTCAATTATATTTAATTTAATATGTGCAGGTCAAATGTGCACTGGTGCACCCACATACCATCACAGAAGCTTTTATATTAGAATATGCTATCATAGGAAACATTTTTCCTTATGTCAAGGTTGAATTAAGGCTAAAGTTATTAGCCCCTCTTTGAAAATGTTTTCTTTTTCCACATTTCGCACAATTGCGGTTTAAAGTAGTGTCCGATTTCTAACAGATCATTTTAAGTCATTGATACCTGCAAACAAAAACTGATTTATTTTAGGAAAACAAAAATGACCAGGGTCCATTTTATTAACCACCAGAAGAAGTGAACTTTTCATTCAGGCATAGCACAGACCACCACTCTTTCACGGAGTGTCTGAGAGTGTGAACTGAATTTGTCCCAGTATTCACTTCAGAAAAAATACCAGCGGGAGATTATACAATTTCCAAAGTGTTTCCACAACTGGAGTGAGAAGCATGAGGGACATTTGGGAAGGAATCACATTTTCACAGGGGACTAATCATTCTCATTTGTCATATGATATGGAGAGGAAAAAAATTCCAAACTGATTCATACACTAACACTGTTGCATAACATTCTGTTCATAAATGTACAATTGGTCTGTTCCGTTCAGCCAAAACAGATAAAATATGAGTGGAGTCAAAAATGTTGGGCTGTTTGTAAATGTCACCATCGCTTCACCATCTGCAACTAAATACTTTCATTTTGAGACGTGATTATGAAATGTGTCTGATAATGTGCCTTTGTCAAAAACTATTCTGTGTTACTGAGCTTCATCAGCTGGGTCTGTCCTTGCCTCTGGCTCACTTCATAAAAGTCCAATGTTCATTGTGTAAATTATGTCCTTTCTCATATTCATACATGCATTTTTATGAAGTTAAACAGATAATGCAGGTAAGTGCCCTGGTTCAGCATGTCCACAGTGTTGCAGTGAGATAATGCAAGGAGAAGCCACTTTTTCAGTGAAAACGAAACAGAGAATATTGTTTAGTCAGATTATAAACTGTTAAAAATGCGATTGTATTATGTTATGTGTCTGTTTTTTGTTTAACCTTATGCAGCCAATATTCTGTTCCAATAAATATATCCTTCCATAAAAAGCCTCATTTTTCAACTGTGATGTAGTTCATGGAAGATGCCCTCGTCTCATTTGAAAGTGTTGCAAAGATGGACAATCTGCACAAGCCTGTCCCAGAAATCTAAATAATAACAATTATAATAATAATGGATTGTATATTTCAAGTCTCCTTCCCAAAGCGCCAACACTGAATCCATTATTCATTCACACCACATTCACTCTTGGTGGTGGCTAAACTACATCTGTAGCCACAGCTGCCCTGGGGCAGATTGACAGACATGTGGCTGCCAATTCACGCCAACGGCTTCTCCACTGGGCACGGTGGGTGAAGTGTCTTGCCCAAGGACACAACGACAATGATTAGGATGGAGCGGGATTTGAACCACCAACCCTTTGGACTACCCACTCTACCTCCTGAGACACAGCTGCTAAAATATCGGACCGGCCTCCATTTGCACGTCAGAGCTCGTCTTCTAAACTTTCTTAGCACTTCTCCTCTCGTAGAGCTCCTCACCCAAGATAAAAAGTTCAAACGAGGAGTTTTATCTTCAGAGTGATTTCAGAGAGCAACCAAACTAAAACTTCTCTCTCAGTGAGGAGACGCAGTCGACACTGTCAGGTTAGTTTTTAGCTTTACAAATACAGACGTTTTTCAGTTAAAACCTATAGCGCTGTGAGAAAGTGTTCGTCCCCTAAACCTAATAACTGGTTGGTTCCATCCTTAGCAGCAACAAGAGTTTGCGATAAGTGTCAATGAGTCCACTCATCTTTGCAGAATTGTTGTAATTCAGCCACATTGGAGAGTTCTGGAGCATGAAGTGCCTTTTAAGGTCATGTCATAGCATCTCAATGTGATTCAGGTCATGACTTTGACTCGTCCACGCCAACGTCTTCATTCAGTTTTTCTTAACCCATTCAGAGGTGGATTTGCTGGTTTGTTTTGGATCATTGTCCTGTTGCAGAACCCAAGTGCACTTCAGCGTGAGGTCCTGAACAGATGGGTTCCTTCAGAATTTTTTGGTAGAAGCAGAATTCATGGATCCATTTCCCACAGCAAGTCTTCCAGGTAGCAGTAAAAACAGAAGCAGTAAAACAGCCCCAGACCATCAAACTACCACCACTATATTTTACTGTTGGCATGATGTTCTATTTCTGAAATGCTGTGTTATTTTTACACCAGATGTAACGGGACACACACTTTCCAAAAAGTTCAACTTTTGTCTCGATGGTCCACACAGTGTTTTCCAAAAGTCTTGGGGATCATCAAGATGTTTTCTAGCAAAACTGAGATGAGCCTTTATGTGCTTTTTGGTCAGCAGTGGTTTTCGTCTTAGAACAGTCATGCAGGACTTTTCACCCAGACTCTTTCCTATGGTGGAGGTCTGCAGTTCCTTGGTTGTTGTTGTGGGGTCTTTTGTGACCTCTTGGATGAGTCGTCACTGTGCTCTTGGGGTAATTATGGGAAGATCCTGGGAAGGTTCACCACTGTTTTCACCATTTGTGGATAATGTCTCTCACTGTGGTTCGCTGTAGCATTATACACTTTTCCAGACTGATAAGATCTCAGCTGTTCTTGAATGTAATCACAATTAATTTATGTTTTAACAACTGGGGCAAGCACTTTTTCACACAGGGCCATGTAGGTTTGAATTTTTCCCTTAAAAATAAAAGCCTTTATTTAAAAACTGCATTTTGTGTTTACTTGTGTGTTCTTAAATGTATGATTTAAATTTGTTTGATGACCTGAAACATTTAAGTTTATACAAAATATAAGAAATCAGGAAGGGGGCAAACACTTTTTCACAGCACTGTATATTTATAGAATATGAGGAAAGTAAGAAGATAATTAATGACAGCAATAATTTCTACAACTGTTTATTAAAGATCCATGTTGTGCAAAGACATGTTATTCTTTTTCAGGCGGAACCATTAACACTGGAATTTGCTGCAATTTTTGATTTTTACTGTTTGCACAAAAACATGAAAAAATGTTATTTTAAATTTCCATTGAACAAAATGACTGATTTTCACTGCTAGTCAGTCATTTGCCTTCGTCTTCCTTTTTATTAAATGCTCATCCTCCATTTTCTCCACTGCTTCAGAAACTCTTCATCCCCTTAAAGTCCTCACGTCTCCTAACTTGAGGAGCTCTTTTAAGGGTTAAGATGTTTTATGAATCACTTTTATCTTTAACAAATCCAGAAACTACACCCATAATTCTAACAGCTCTCTTATAATTTCTTCACAAGGAGAAACTCTTTGTAGTCGGAATCTTTACGGATACAAGCCCAGACTTTCTACCTCGCATGCCACTCTGAAATCCCAAACGAAAATACACGTTTTCAGGCTGATTTTACCCTGATTTGAACACTTTTAACTCTTTTCCAAGTATGTTTAAGGTTTATTTTGTGCCAATTTGCATTTTTCCTTTATCCCTTGCAATGGCATTTGTTTTTATTGTTTTTATTTTAATCTATTGCTTTCAAATCTTGTATTTAGCACGGTTTCTGCGCATTCTGATTTTGTACTGTACTCAAGGTGATGATACACTGACTAATGTCACCTGTGTCACGTCGGTACAGCACTTTGGTAAACAACGTGATGCCTTCGCAGCATCACAACTCTTTTCTGTTTCCCATGATGCACTGTAGTGCCAGCCCCTGACTGTGTGAGTGGAGAGGAGGGGGTTGAGGTGAGAGCAGCGCTGCCTGGTACCTGAGCAGAAGGGAAGTCACATCTGTGCTGGTTGCTGTCATGGTGCAGGAGATAGTGCCATCTAGTGGGAAAGTTGAAGACTGCAGAAAAACACCCATAACCTCAAAAATTTAGACACCCTCACGAGTGCATCGTTCAGTCTAAGCTACTGTAGAAAATCAGTGGGCCCCCCGTAGATATAAGTGCTTCATTCTAAAGCAACAACGGCCGCAAAACAGTTATAAATCTCAGGTGATGACGCACCAATGGACTTACAATTCTGTATGTTATATTCCATTTCTAGGAAAAAAAGTGTCTGGAGCTGCAAAAAACCCCATTCAAATCCTTTATGAACCACAGAAAATGTGACGATGTCTCAGCTGGCAACATGTTCACACTGATTTGTTACTGTTGTTTCCTGTTTTGTATAATTTGTTTCTTATTTTGTTGGCTTTTGATCATTTCCTCTTTGATTCTGCTCATTTTTGTTGAAATGTATTATTTAATTTGTTCATTTTTGTGACTTCTGGTTCAATTCCATTATCACTATTGTTGACTTTTTGCAGATATTTCCCTCACTATTTTATTGCTCATTCCGAGAATATTTTGTTGTTTTTTTTTTCATTCAGACGATTTACACTAGCCTGTAATTAATCTTCCCAGTTCTTTTACTATTTAACACCATATCTGTTTTAAAGCAGGTTATGAGAATTGAGACTTTTTTAAGCAGATTTAAATCTGCATTTTCTCTATGGTTTTGCACATTTTTTGTCAACTCTGTTAATTAGTGCATATATTTTTGTTGATTATTTTGTTTATTTGGGAAACATTAACAAATTATACTGAGATTTTGTAAAGCATCACATTTCACTCGATTAATTTATCTGCTGTAGTGTTACATAACGTATATATTTACAGTGGTACTCTGGCTAATGAACGCTTCTGGTAACAAAAAATCTGGGTAACAAAGAAAACAATCGGCCAAAATTTTGTTCTGGCTCGATAGACCCGGAAGTGAACTATCACCTGGAAGTAAACAGTCAACACAATAACATGTGAAAGCTCCCACAGGACGTAATAGGCTGAATGCTAACCAAAAGTAGCTCGATGTCTCTGCTACAGAGCTGCTAGTTAACAGTGCTGTGGCCTGGGTGTCAGGCTAATAACACTGTGGTGTTGTTAGCCTGACACAACGCTGGACCCGGCAGCTCCAGGTCCAGCGTTGTGGTGTTAGCTCCGGCTGTGTTGTTAGTCGGCTCCGGAGTGTTATTTGCTCCGGTTAACGGCACAGCTGTCCTCCTACATTCCACAAGAATGTAGGAGGACATTTATCACTGCCATGTCATAAGCCAAGGTAAGAATACATTCTAAATCATTTTTAGAACTAATTTCATGCATTCTGTTTCAGATAATTAACATAACTTCCTTTTCAAATAATAATGAATAAATGTGTACGTTCAGGTGTGTAATACATACTTTATATGGGAGTTTTCGTGGGCCCAGAACAGATTAATTGGTTTTATATGTATCCTATGGAAAAACCGGCACCGGTTAAAGACGATTTCGGCCAATGAATGTGACACCGGAACGGATTACATTTGTTAACCGGGGTACCACTGTATATGTGCTTTGCTGGCTCAGTTTAAATATTCTTTTTTTTTTAGCTTTTTGATGATTTTCCTCATCAAAATTTGCTTTTTTAATCTTCATTTTGTTGATTTTTTAAATGATTTTGTAGATTACTTTATTCATTTTGTAGGTTGTATGATATTATTTTTATTTTGTTGATTTTTTTGTCCATCATTTTTATGTCTCCATTGCGTTTAGTTGTGTTATTTTGTTGATTTGTTGGTACGTTTTTGTCCATTTTGTCAATTGCATTGTATATTTTGTTTTCAGTTTGTTTATTTTTGCTAAGGTTGTTTTTTTTTATTATTCTGTTGAATATTTAGTTCTTTTTTTTAAATACATTCTGTTGATTATTGGGTTTGTTTTGTGAATTTTTTCCCCTGAATTTTTTTTGTCCATTTGGTCCAGTTTTTGTATTTTTGCTTCCACTATTTTTCTAATTATTTTCATTCATTTTATTATTTATTCTACACATTTTTGTTCATGTGATTCCATTCATCCATATTATTGATTTTCACTGTTTTTGTTTATTATTTACTTCATTTTTTTTGCACACCTGATTGATTGGTTGGTTGATTTTTTATTTTTTTTTGGGTTAGGGAAATTTTGATCAGAATTTTGTACATTTTTGTCAATTATATGTTTTTTATCTTGTTTACTTTGGTTCGTTTGGACGTTTTTATGATTTCGTTGATTATTAGTACATCTGTTCTTCCCTTTTGTCAATCACTTCGTATATTTCCTTCCTTTTCGTTGATTGATTTGTTTTGTACAGTTTTTCAAAATAATTGAATACTTTGTCAATTTTGTTAGTTATTATACATATGTACTTCTGCATTTCTTCGCTTTATTTATTCATTTGTGCATTTTTTTGTACATCATGTCACCTTGAACAACTTGTCGATGACTTCATAAATGAATGAAAAGGAAAGACTTAAACGCAAATTACACATGGAAATAAAATTATCAGCAATTCTATTTTTTCCCGAAGTAGCCTAATTATTCCATGACGTCATTTTAGTTATATTTATTGTATTTTGGTATAAAATTAATAAGTCTAACAGCTGTGCCCTTACCGTGACCTCTGTTATCAGATGACCGGAGCTGCTGAGGAGGATCCGGGTTTCAGCAGCATGGCTGGAAAAAAAAAAAAAACTAAATGTAAACTTACACTGCGTTTCTCGTCTCAAATATCTTCTCTACAGTCGCCGACTTTATTAAACATTAACGTTTTGACGGTGAATTTGGATCCGCGCTGCTCTGTTACCGGCGATGTCCAGCGCGTAAGCATAAAATTTCATGTGGACACTTGCCTTCCAGGACAGGCAGCGCAGCCTAACCAATCACCTGCGTCCGTCCCGCATGCCAGCCAATAAGCTGGGTTCTGTGGGAGGGACCGAGCAAGGGGGGCGGGGTTACGCAAACGTCTTTCTTCTATTCAGCCACACGATGGCGCAATAAAACAGTTTAAATTAAGTCGTTTTCGGTTGTTTGTAGACTTTAATGTCAACTCTGCGTCTTTAAAACCTCGCTTTACACAAATGATAATATATCCATTCTTTTTTTTAAATGTTGGATTATTCTCTTTATATTTTTCTTGATTTTTCCAATCGTTTTGTTTACATGTGGCAATCTTTTTTGACAATTTTGTTAATTTTTCTGGATTGTTTTCTCATTTGGGGGGATTTTTTTGTTCCGTTATAGTTGTTTTTTCATGTTTTCCTTTATTTTTTTCATTTCTTTCTGTTTTGTAGACTATTCTGTTCATTGTCTTGAATATTTGGCTTTTTTCCATTTGCCAGAGCAGTTTGTTCATTTTTGTGAAACATCTTGATCATTCTTATTCATTTTTAAAATATTTTGTTACTTTTTGTCCATTTTGTTCATTCTTCAGCTTATTTCGGTTCATTTTGCACATTATTTTGTTCATTTCGCTCATTCTCTTGATTATTTTGTTAATCTTTGTTTGTTGTCTTGATTATTTGAATATTAATTTATCATTTGCTTGACTGCATTGTTCATTTTTTGTGAAACATCTAGCTCATTCTCAATCCTTTTTTAAATATTTTGTTAATTTTTTTCCGTTTTGTTCATTTTTCAGCTTATTTCGGTTCATTTTGCACATTATTTTGTTCATTTCGCTCATTCTCTGGATTATTTTGTTAATCTTTCTTTGTTGTCTTGAATATTTGAATATTAATTTATCATTTGTTAGACTACATTCTTCATTTTTTTGTGGAATATCTTGACCATTCTTCATTTTCTGGAATTTTTTTGTTCATATTCGTTCTTTTTTTAAGTTGATTTTTGTCCATATTCTTGATAATTTTGGGGTTTTTTTGTCTATTTTTTCATTATTTTGAATATTTTGTTCATTTTTGTCCATTTCGTCATTCACTTTTCGAGCAACGCTGCAGTATGCAGAACAGAACACGACAAAAACCAGGATCATGTTCAAAACAAGTGGGCCAGGTGTGTTTTCTGCCGTCGGCTCCGTCCCTGTAAATACAACATTTAAATAATTTAGCATTAGAAAGGTGTGCTTCTCTGCACAAACTAACAGACAAAATGAACAGAAATGATCAAAAACAAGCAAAAAATTAACATTTATTTCATTTACTTTTGTAATTTAGTTATTTTATAGATTAATTTTTTTCTTTTTTAAAATATTGTATTTATTTTTGTTACTTTCATGACTATTTTGCTCACTTTTTCACATTTTTTTGTTTCGTTGCTTATTTAGTTCACCGGGTCAGTTTCGTGAAAGACAATCATAATTATGCTCTTCTTACTGTTTAAAAATGTATAAAAGCAGAATGATGAATCACTCACATTATTTGTGTGGTATTTTTTGTATTATAATAGAATTTACAAGTCCAAAATAAAGCATTTCAAAATAAAGCATTTTCTTGGCTGTTTGGTTGATCATCAAATTTGGTTCATTTTATTGATTAGATTGTTTATTTTGCTTCTTATTTTGTTCATTTTTCTTGTGTTTTTGTTCACCATTTTCACTTTTTTATTGTTTTGTTCCTTTTTGTGTTCATTTTCCTCACTATTTTGTACCTTTTGCTTCTTATACCATATCAGCACACAGAATGTGCCGGTGCAGGTGGCAGCAACTGACAACAGCTCTGTGCTTTTTTTCTCCACTTTTTCTTAATTTTTTTTTGGTTATAAACTGCCTTTTTGGATTTTCTCTTGTGGGAGAAGAGTTTACTCCAGAGAAGAACTCCTGGACCTGAGGCAGAGGAAATGTGGAGCTTCCCAACCAGTCCCACTAGATCTGAGAAGGAGGCTGAGTGGCTGCAGGGCTGGAGCCAAAGTCAAAGGCACAAGATTCACGTACAAGCTTTTTCTAACAACTATCCTGACGGGCAAAGTGAACTCACGACCCAACAAACTGGATGAGTTGGAGACTCTGGTGAGAAGCCGGAAGGAGTTTGGAGAGGCTCGTTTTGTGTGTTTCTCTGAGACCTGCCTGAACAGTGACAACCCAGACTCCTCTGTTTGAATGCCTGGATACATCATGGTTTGGTTGAATTTTGTACCGAGGGAGTTCCCTCATGTCATTGAAAGTCTTGTTTACATTCAACCTGTGGATTCCTTGGCATGTGATATTATTCAAGACACTGTTGCTAATCTACAAAACCAGCATCCTGAAGCTGTCACTGCCATCTCTGGAGATTTTAACCATGTCACACTCTCCTGTCTCCAGTGAACATACTGGATTTACCCAGTATGTTCACTGTCCGACCAGGGAAAATAAGACTCTCGATCTGCTGTATGCCATTGTTAAGAAGGCTTACGGTGCCACTGCCTTACCATCCGTCTGCCCGTCTTCTACCTCTTTTCCAGGGGATTGGGTTACGGGGGGCAGCTGCTTGAGCAGGGAAGCCCAGACTTCTCTGTGGCTACTTCATCCAGCTCTCCTGGAGAATTTCGAGGTGTTCCAAGGCAAGCTGAGAGACATAGTCCCTTCAGCATGTCCTGGGTCTTCCCAGGGGACTCCTCCCACTGGGACATGCCCAGAACACCTCTCCAGAGAGGCGTCCAGGAGGCATCCGAACCAGATGCCCAAGCCGCCTCATCTGGCTCCTCTTGATGTGGAGGAGCAGCAGTTCTACTCTCCTCTACTCTCCTCTACTCTTGGAGATGCTGGTACTGTGACTGCTAACATCCCATGTCAAGCATGCACTGGACCCCACTGCAGTTTGCATACAAAGAATGTATTGGAGTGTATGATGCTGTCCTATACTGTACATGCTACAGCGAACCTACTCACATCTGGAGGGGACTCTTACTTATATGAAGACTATGTTCTTTGTCATCTTAAGTGCATTTGATACAATCAAACCTCACATACTCAAAGGGATGGGGTGGAACCTTCCTTTGTTTCCTGGATCACCTGGAAGATCACAGTTCATCAGACTGGGGACTTGTGTCTCTGAGACAGTAATGAGCAGCACTGCAGCTCCACAGGGGACTGTTTTGGCTCCCTTCCTGTTCATACTATACACATCAGACTTCAAATACAATTCTGAGTCCTGCCATATCCAGAAATACTCTGATGACACTGCAATTGTAGCATGTATGAAGAACAGGAAAGGGAGTACAAGCATCTGATAAACACCTTCTATGATTGGAGTCAGAAAAACTCCCTCCTGATGAACACCACTAACACAAAACATATGGTTCTGTACTTCAGGTTTAAGGCCCCTCTTCAGCCACTCACTATTGGCAGCGTGTACATCGAGGTGGTGCCGACATACAAATATCTTGGTTTACATCTCAACCATAAGCTGGACTGGTCCCAAAACACAGACTGTATTTAATGAGCTGTCCATGAATTTCCTATAAAGGGATAAATATTATACAGTGTTGTTATATTGTTACAGTTTTCTTCTTTTTGGTTCCTTTCTTTGCAATTTCTTGATTATTTTACTCATTTTGTTTTGTTTTGTCATTTTTGTTCATCTTTTCTTAGTCTATTTTTGCAAATTTCTTTTCTTTTTGCATCTAATTTGGTTCATTTTCCTGATTCTTTTTTTTTATTTTGCTTATTCTGTTCACTTTTTCTTCATTTTTTGATAATTTTCTTCATTTTACATCTAATTTCGTTCTTTTATCAATTGGTTTGTTTATTTTGCTTCTTCTTTTGTTCATTTCTTTCTGATTTGGCTCACTTGTATTCACTTTCCTCACTATTACTGTATGTACTTTTAGTTACCCTTTTTCCTAATTATTTTGCTCATTTTAAGTCAAAATACTCACTGACTTGTTGCATTTTGCTTTGCTTTGTTGTCCAAATGACTATGAATTTTTAATGCCATCCTGTTGCTGTCAGCTGCAGGGCAGTGTAGTGGACACCATACGTGGAAGGGCTAATATTATGGAAAAAGGGAAAAGTGAATGATATGACATACAGTATGAAAAGCCAGTGCATCAACGCCAGGATTTTCTACAGACATCAAACAGTCCGTAGAAAATCTTGGCTTTGAGCAGATTTGGAACGACCAGTAAGACGACTATCCAAACTGACACTGGTCGTGAAATGTTTCTTGGACACTGATGTGAATGTTGTGGATGAATCAAACCAGAGTCCAGGGCTAAATCTACTGAGAATCTGACAAGGACACTTAGGACCCGTGTGAGGGCAAGGACACCTTCCAGCCTCAAATACCCAGAGGCCCTTGCAAGAGTGGACATAAGTTCCTGCTGAGACAAGCAAGAAACCTGTAATTATGCACAGGACTTGTGGTTTAGAGGTGGTGACTGCAAAACACAGGCTTTGGAGTTTGGAATGGATTTTTCAGTAAAGGTATGAGTAGTTCTGGACCAAAAATCACTGTGAAGTTCTCCTTTACTGTCTGGTGTTTGCTCTGCCAAGGGGGTTATGTTTTTGTCTGTGTAAGTTTATTTGTTTACAACATAATTCAAAAAGTTTTGAATGGATTTGGATGGACAGAAATGACACAAGGACCAGTCGATTAGATTCTGGGAGTTGTTACAATGCTAGTTTTCATGGGTTTCAGCTCAGGGACTGATTTACTGATATGACACACATTCGGAGGATGTGGGCGTGGTTTGTAAATTCTCTCATCAGCGGAATGTGAGGCAGCTGTGTGGAACGAAGTTGATTTAAACAGCTGTGCGAATGTGGGAACTGAGAGATGAGAATTCAGAACTCAGAGAAGACGGAAGAAAAACAAAAAACAAACATCGTTGGAAAGTTTTTCTGCGCAGGGTAAAAGAGGCAGTGAAAAGACAGAAGAAGAGCCCATGACTTCAAAAAAAAAAAGCTTCATTTAACAGACAATACCAGGATCCAACTTGAAAAATGGATTTATTGCAACCAAAGCAAAATTACAGAGCAGACTGGACATAAACAACACACTTGGGTGTCATTGTCTCCCGTCACCCCTCGATGGGACCGTCTCGTTGCAGAGAAACGAGCTCAGGACTCCCACTGATTTAACATTATGGGGAGTTGTATTTGTTCTTGTGGTGGATCTCATGTTGAAGGCATGTTTAACCTTTACCACTACAACCAGAGAGTGTGGGGCTTGGAGGCAGTTACTCATGATATGATGTTGGTGCGATGTCACGATGACACTGCTAATAAAGTTGCAGACACAGTGGATTCACATTATTATATTTAGAAAATACCAGTTTTTATGCCGGTCATATCATTTTATTTTGTTGTATTTATCCGCCACACCTTGAAGGCCAGTCTGTGAAAATATTACCTGACATTAAACCGGTCCATGGTGCAAAAAGGCTGGGGACCGCTGGCTTAGAGAACAGGCTCGGGCCCGGGCTAACTGGGAGTTAAACCATTACATGGTGATCTGGATCATGGTCTGGATGTAGAAGATTTTAAAAGGATTTGACGTATCTCCAACATTCACAGAGGTAGATCCAGAAGAAAACCACCATTATGGAAATATAATTTTTGGTGAATAAATATGGAATGAAGCATGTGATTCTAACTGCTAATGGTAGGTTTCCACTATGGAGAGACACTGAGCTGCCTTTGGTGGACGTCTGCGCTTTCTTCTTAGACCTGATTTTTGTGACAAATGTGTACAATAATTATGAGCTTTGATCTATGTATGCGGTGTGAAGAAGAACGTGAATCGCTGTACAACGTATCTGTAGAAAGAGAACATTTCAGTACCACCTCAGCCACTTTAATCTGAAACTATCCCAAGCTTGTGCAGGTCTGCCTTGTTGCAACCTTTGTGCCTGATATCAATCAAAATAAAATAGCTTCTCACAATGGTGACTCTAAAACAGGATGGGGTATGAATAATTCCGGTCTTAACTGTGTGTAAACTGTTTAGGGATACTGGAGGACACAGAGACTCGTGAACATATACATAGCAGATAAGCTCTGGGCGGATGGAGCCGAGTTGGAACTGCAGAGGATGGAAAATCAGACGAGTAAAAATGGACTGGGGAGGTAACGATGCCTGAGATGAGATTGGCTTGAACTCGTTCCTCGCAGCAGGGGCTACAATCTGGCAGGACCGAGCGTTTGGACGTTTGCTGATTGCTGAAGTGGATGCAGCTGATCAGGCTCCGGCGCACCTGTGTCCACTCAGACGCTCACACGCGCCACACGTGCACATGGTTGGTTTTCACGTGTGGTGTTGACTGACCTTTGTCGATCACTGTGTGCACCTCCGCAAATAGTTCTCATCTGGTTCCTTTTGTTCATGTTTTACTCCCTCTTTCCTTTCCTTTCTTTGGACATGTTGCTTTCTGTGGCCTGTAACCTGTGGTGTGTGGAGTACACAAGCAAGTACTCGAGTAAAAGTATTGTTACTTCACAACTCTAGTGACTCAAGTAGAAGTGGAAGGACTCAAAAAATTAATAGTAGAGTAAAAAACTACTCAAGTAGTGAGTAGCTGGATAATGTGGAAAATATTATAGAATAATCTATCCTCTTCCAACAGATATTTTTGTTAATTTCCTTGATCATTTTGCTGATTTTTGTTCAGTTTTGTTGGTCACTTTATTTATTTTTAACTTGCATAATTTTAACTTTGGTTACTTTTGGATAATTTTTACTCATCTGTGGATTTTTTTTTGTCAAATCCCTCCATTACATTGGTAAGTTTCATTAATTTACTTGATAATTTTCTTAATTTATCTCGTTCATTTTCTTATTTAAAAAAAAACGTTGGTTGTTTTGTTCATTTTGTCATTTTTTAAAAAATTGCTTGTTTTGTTGCTTTTTTTGATCATTTACTTGATTCTGTAGCTCATTTTTTTTAAAATTTATTTTGCTTATTTTGTTGATTTGTGTTCAGTTTTGTTGGTCACTTTATTTTTAACTTGCATAATTTTAACTTGCATGATAACTTTGGATAATTTTTGCTCATCTGTGGATATTTTCTTTGTCACATCCCTCCATTACATTGGTAAGTTCCATTAATTTACTTGATTATTTTCTTAATTTATCTTGGTCATTTTCTTTTTTTTTTTTTAAACATTAGTTGTTTTGTTCATTTTTGTTATTTAAAAAAATTTGCTTGTTTTGTTGCTTTTTTGATCATTTACTTGATTCTATAGCTCTTTTTTAATTTATTTGATTATCTTGCATAATTTTGAAATGATCAAAAAAGCCAAGATCATTAACATCCATAATATTATGGAACTGGACAAATATCAATGAATGTTATGAACTGGACTCACAGCAACAAGAGTCAATTGTAGGACTCTGAAGGTATATATTCATCTGCTACAAGTCAGTTAACAGCATGAAACAAAAGATCAACAAACAGGAACAACAGGATCTGAAAGTTTTTGAATATACAGATCACAACCCACAGGACGTGGAATATAACATAGACCCTGATAATTTATTTAGCGCCATCAATAATAATTGTAGTTACTACACGGATGAACAGTTTAACACAATGGTCACATCTGATTTCAATATTGCTATGATTCACTTCAACAGCAGAAGTCTCTATGCCAACTTTAATAACATGAAAGATTATTTACATCAGTTTAAAGAGCCATTCAATATTGTGGCAATATCAGAGATGTGGCTCAGTGAAGAGAAAGGAGTGGATTTTACCATGGATGGCTATGAATTAAATTATATAAATAGAAAAGTGAAAAAAGGAGGAGGAGTTGCAATTTATGTTGACAAGAGCTTGAAATACAAGGTTGTAGAAAATCTGTCAGTAACTGTGGATGATTTATTTGAATGTATTACAATAGAAATCTGTCTGGACAACGTGAAGAATATAGTAGTGAGCTGTGTATATAGAACACCTGGATCAAACATCAACTTATTTAAGGACTAGATGGAAAAAATGTAGGCAAAACTAACTCATGAAGTTATGTTCATCTGTGGGGATTTCAATACATTTTTTGTAAACGTCGGTCCTGAATTGGCAAAATCAATAGTGACAACAGAAACAAACAACAGTGATTCTGTGAATGACATAGAAGATAGAAATCCAAACAATCTTTTTGGGTGCAGTTAGTGAAAAGGAAATTATCGAGACTGTGAGTAAATTTAAGAACAAAAAATCAACGGACAGGAATGAAATTGACATGACAGTAGAGAAAAAAGTAATTGAAGGAATTGTTAGGCCACTCACCCACATCTGTAACTTGTCATTTCAAACTGTTAAATTTCCAAACAAAATGAAAATAGCAAAAATAATACCTCTATACAAAACAGGAGACAGTCATTGTTTCACAAATTACAGGCCAGTCTCTTTACTCACAATTCTCCAAAATACTGGAAAAAATCTTCACTAAGAGACTGGATGATTTCATTAAAAAATACACCTGCTTCGTTCACAAGATCATCTTTTGCTTTCAGTTCCGTATGTGCGTACTGAGCTGGGTAAAAAGGCTTTTGC
>JAQQAE010006561.1:0-16580 GCA_029823295.1 Pseudamia nigra
CATGAGTTTATAGAACTGAAGAAGCTTCCCGGATGGGTGGCGAAACATCTTCAACCAAATTTCCAGTCCAGTCGATGGACGAAAAACCACACGCCTTGGATACTATGACCTGGACGACTGAGAATCTTCATAGACATGAAACACAGCATTTCAAAAAAGAACATCATACCAACAGTCCAACACAGTGGTGATATGTGATGGTCTAGGACACGCCAGTAAGTCCACCTCTGAATGGCTTAAAAAAATGTACAAAATCAAGGTTTTAAACTGGCCTAGTCAAGGCCTGGACATAAGACTGATTGAGATGATGTGACATGACCTTAAAAAGGTTGTTCGTGCTCAAAAACCTTGTGTCTGCACTAAGACAGTTCTGCAAAGAAGAGCAGGCAAAAACTTGTCCACAGTAATGTGGAAAACTCATCACAAAAGCTTTATTGTAGTTGTTACCACCAGGGTCGGAAAGCTTTTTTTGTTGAATATCTGAAATCATAATTTTAAAACTGCATTTTGTACATGCATGGGTTATTTTTGCCTAATATTAACATTTGCCTGAGCGTCTGAAACATACACACCACTTTGATTTTTTTATTTAAATTCAAGCAGTTCAACCTCAGTGAATAGCTTGAAATGGTAGAAAGATAAGTTCTGAACTGCCAGAGGTTAACAAAGGTAAGGTTACACAAAACTGAAAAATAATGTACATTTCAGAATTATACAACAAGGCTTTTTTCAGGGAACAACTTAAAGCTGTTCTACACCAATGGAAGTTGACCAAGCAATGAAAGTTGGTGCTACCAATTCTTAGAGGTGTCCCGTGTTTGCTTGATTAATTAAAAACCCCTTTGTCTGCATAATAGTAGTGTTGGATCAAACTGTGGTACCATACCCTTGTGAGCGTTATTTGAACAGTATTGTACTGCAGAAAGCATTGTATTGCTATAAAAATGGTGAGAAAAAGGCAGTTAAGAATGGACGAGAGACAGACCATCATAACACTTAAAAGTGTAGGTCTTTCCGACAGAGGAATTGTGAAGAAAGTCCACATTTCAGTGAGTACAGTTTCCTTCAACTTCAAAAGCACTCAGAAAACTGAGGGAAACGCTGACAGGAAGAGGTGTAGCAGACCCACAGCCACAACAAAATCAGAAGACAAGTTTCTGAGAATCAACAGCTTGTGTGATAGGCAGCTCACAGGACAACAGCTCCAGGCACAGCTTAATAGTGGTCGTAGTAAGTAAGTCTCAATTTCTACTGTCAAGAAAAGACTGAGCTGCAGGTTTGACAGCTGAGTTGCAGCAAGAAAGCCATTGCTAAGATGTCAGAATAAGAAAAACAGGCTATTCTGTCTGTCAGACCTCTTCCTGTCAGAGTTTCCACCAGTTTGTCTTTTTGATGGTGATGGAAGCTATCCATTGGACTTGAACTGCTTGAATTTCAATTAAAAACTGGAGAAATTGTAATGTTCTAAAATGTTTGACCAGTAATGTAAATATGACAAATATGCCAAAAAATAAGTAATCGGGAAGAAGTAGAAACACTTTTTCACAGCACTGTAGAATACATTAAAAATAGTATCTTGGTCTGATATTTTTATCCTAATTGGCAGAATCTGAGACCAACCTCTTACAGAAAAGATTTCAGTGCAGCATATCTATCCTGTTTGTACTTTTATTCTTCTTCTTTTCCCATATTCCAAATGCAACACCATTTTGCTGAACACACTGTTTGACAGTCACAATGTTTATTTATCTCATTACAGTATCCTACATAGTACACTTATAAAAGTCGTTACAAGAGATGCCTTATGCGAAAGAGGCTCTGAGTCCAGGCAGTAAACGCTGAAGCCGTCTAAAATGACAGCTTTATGAGTCTAATTCACTGGGTCTAATTCACTTTCATGGAAGTTGCAACAATGAATTTTGTAAGAGGTCAACACAATGAAGGGTGGTTCTTCCTGCTTACGATCTAATAATCATGTGAGCCAAACCAATTTAATTGTTAGCGCTCTAGAGATGCATTAGGTACAATTATGCGCCCAGTAAAATGTTTATTATTGATGATAATGATTTAGTTGATGTAATCAGTTTGGAAAAGGGCTGAAAAGATTTGCTTATATTTAGCCACAAAAGAGCTGGTGATGTTGAGTAACATGGTCTGGTTTATAACTGCTGTTTATAATATAGACCTGTATCAAATATCCAGAATGAAAATTATAAATGTACCTGAGAAATTATATAATTTCATTTAGACATACTGTAGACATATACAGTATATCTATCTGAAAGTATATTATTTTAATACATGCACACATCTCACTAGATTTTTTTAATATACTGTACTATTTATTGGACTTTGTTTAGCATTATGGAATTTCTCCCACAAAAAACAGACACAAATCTAGCAGCATAAAAAAATCATCCTGACTTCAAATGTTTGTGCAATAGTGAAATGCGGGTGACATGGGTCTGGGGTTCCTCCGACAGGAAATATTGAGCATCACACACTGATGCATAGGTTACAAGAATCAGAATCAGCTTTTTTGGCAAGTACATAAACAAATAAAAGAAATAAAAACTGTTTATACACAATCTACCTACATATAAATATACAATAAAAGTGCAGCATGAAACATGAAAGTGATAGCAGTGCAAGAGTGAGGAACTAGTTAAGTGACTGCTGTTTGGAAGAAGCTTTTCCTGTGACTGCTGAGTCTGGTCTGGAGGTCTCTGAGGCACCTACCAGATGGGAGCAATTCAAAAAGTCTGTGTGCAATGGTGAAAATGTCTATTTGTGTAATTGAAAAACATTCTGGCACCAATTCATTATGCATAATATAACTATAACAAAAGATTTATTCACGTGTAGATCAGCTTTTCTCATAGATTCTGATGAGCTCACACACAAATAGATCTTATGTCATGTTTGTGTCTTTGGTTTGCAACCTCTTTAAACAAGCACTTGAATTACACCTTTAATAAAGACTTTATAAACCCCAGGAACGCTGAAGCTGCCCGAAGGACAAATCCATTAGAGGATGAAACCTGAAAAAAAATCCACCTCTTCTTTCAGGTCTTTATTGACTGGGACAAATGCACACGTTCTAAATATTAAGTATGTCCTTGAAATCTAAACCTATCCCCATTATTCTACTGTAAAACTGATTTATTCCAAGGAACGTCAATCTTCTTAATTGGACTACAAAAAACTACACTTGTCGCGCTGATGACGTCGGCTCAGCACGGTTCGGCTCAGCGCGGAATTCAAAACACTACTTCCTGTTTTCATCGCGCGACGCTGAGGTCAGACGTATTTACTGTGAATCGAAGATAAACAGAATACTGTACATAGTAGGTATCAGCTGTGGACAGATTTATTGTTACCTGCACAAGTGTAAAGTCCAAATTAGCCAGTGACGTAATCAAACAGCACCCATGTCTGTTTGTAACGTTAAACAGCGGTAGTGAAGTAGCCTAACTTATGAAACATCTTCTTTATCTCTATCTTTGTGCAAAACGCCAACGTACGTGTTTTTTGTGAACGAGTGGAAGCTAGTTGCGTCTACTCCCGTGCTAAATATAGAGCACATAGTGGTGCTTTAATCAAAACACGTCTATGTTACGGCTAATGTTGGCTAGCAGAAGTCAGTTGCTCAGCTATTAAGTATCTGACAGGTAAATTGAGATTTGAGTTGACAAGAATGCAGGACAGGGTTAGAATGCAGGATAGCTCGTCCTGCTCTTCGACGGTGGTCGGTGTTTCTCGAGTGTCTTTCCTGCAGAGGATTTTGGCGCGTCTGTCCTCAACACAGTGTCTGAAACTCAAAGCGGACGAGCTGTGTCCTGTCACCGTCCTCGCTCTTCAGAGGTATTTATCTCAACAAACAGCTGGACAACAGCCCCACACGGACGTTTACAGCTACGATGTGACGGTCACCGATGGAGTATATCGAGCAAAATGCTTCCTGAGCCCTACTTTAAACCACCTGGTGCACAAAAACATCCTGAGGACTGGAACGGACATCCGCGTCACTCGGTGTTCATTTGTTTACAGTGAGAGGAGGCTGGGTCACGGCTACGTCCGCGTTGAAGAGCTCACATGCGGAGCAGAAACGTCTGCTGTGTTGCTCCGTGGTGAGGATGTCACTTCACTTCCCATGTTGGTCAAACAGGGCATGGAGAGGAGCGTGGCTCTGCAGAGTGATGTGCCTCTTCAGGTGAGCCGCAAACATTACCTGGCTCTCTGGAACAACGACGATCCAGAGGGAGACATGTGGGCGTCAGGGTCCCCTTCATCCGACACAATCCTGGACGGTAAGCCCCCTCTGCCACCGGTGACCACATGATAAGGCTCATTTATGGAGCTTTTGCCTTCAGCTTCTCCAGTTAGGTCCAGGTCAAATACTGAGTCACTTATGCCATGGTCATTTCATTCCTACTCCTCTTCATGTCATGGGTTTTGATGGAAAAATTAACTTGAAAACTTCTGTTCACTTCACGGGAGCTTGCAAAAGCTGAAGGCTCTAGGCTGTTTCAAATACTGTACTGTTAAGTGAGGACTTTTTTGATTTAAAAAAAAAAATATTAGCACTTAGCACTTCTTGGCTTGTTCTCGGTGGTTCTGTTGGGTTTATTCTCTGTAAAGTCTTGTGGTCTCGGCCTTGAATAATGAAGCGCCTAGAGATAATCTTTGTTTATGATTGCCGCTATTCAAATAAAATTGAATTGAATTAACACAAAAAAACTTTAAGGAAAATATTAAGTCAAAATATTAGTATTTCAGCTTTAAAACTATTATTTAACAAGATGGCAAAAAAGCAATGAAACCTAGACTACCCTATCCCCAGCGACCTCCTCCAGCTCCTCTGGAGGGACCCCACTGCACGCTCAGGCCAGCCAAGACACGTAGGCCCTCCAGCGTGTCCTGGGTCTGCCCCAGGGCCTCCTCCCAGTTGGAGCCAGTTTTGGCAACCAGGCAATTAAGTTATATGGAGATAAACATGGGCTATGTTGAGATTTTGTTTTTGAATGAACTTGCTTGGTTATGAAGAAAAATGCTCATAATTACTCATTTGGAAATGTACATATTTTTGACTCAAACAAAAAAAATACAAAAAAGTTGCTGTTTCACATTTTTCACAATATGTTACTAAATTCAGATTATCGCTTTACAACCAATTTTTCACTGTAAATTTCTCTGAATTTAGACTTTAATTGCAGCCTTTGTGATTATATATGTACTGTATATGATTTAATTGGCTGATATCATGATTACAATTTCAGTTCAATACATTATGCACCCTCAGCAAGCAATCTTTACTTCGGGTCAAATAATGTAATGAAATTATTTTTAAAAAACTACATAAATCATAAGAATCACAGTAATATGACACAAAATCAAAACTGGTTGCAAGACAGTGAAAACTAATAAATATTAATTGTTGAAAATTAATAGCATAATTTTTTCTTCTACACATATAAAGTTTGAATCATTTGTTTTCAGACACATTCTTCTTTTTATTCCAATTGATACACATCAGTAATCACCTTTAGAAGAGATTGAGCAATAAGGTTTTCAGAAGATATATACTTTATCTCTCAAAAATAAATCACATTGTCACAATCATCTCATGAGAAGTAAAAACTATTTTATTTATGCTTTATGGGAAACAGTGTATTAAGTGTATTTTTAAATTGATTAGATGTGTAAATACTGTATTCTAAAATTCATTAGAATGTTTAACCAGGAACAAAGTGCTAGAAACTGTGTTAAACATTGATATGGCCGCAATTGTAGTATTATTACCTATACAGGTGCATATTCGCCACAAGGAATATATTATTAATTTGCACACAAATTTAGCTTATGTACATGTGGTGTGTTATTTTTAACAGTGTCTATAATCACTCTTCTGTGTAACCTGGAGTCAAATGTCGGAAACACACGGAAACCTCTGCCTCTCCTTGTAAAGATAGTCCACAAATCTAGATTACGATACTACGGCAAGTTTGGGCTCAAGATAGATTTCCCTTACCAGGTGAGTATGAGTTAGATTTTGGATGTAACTTCATGTTTTCATACTGTGACTGAATGTAGTCTGTTGTTCTGTGGTATTACAGGCCTATTTTGAAGTTGCTGATCAGAGTGGTATAATGTCTCTCGTACTTTGGAATGAACTGTGTCCAGAGTTTTACCAGAGACTGAACGTGGGCACGGTGCTGTATCTTCAAAATTACACACTGAAGCAGAGTTATTCGAACAGGTCACGGCCCCAGATGGACCATCACAGAATGAATTCCTTCAGCTCTGTAGGTACGTCCACCTGCAGGCTGACCTGAAACACCGGTGTATAGAAATAAAACTGTCCACTAAAGTTCTGTCTGAATAACTTATCAGGTCATATAGTTGACATATCAGCCATAAACTACTCTTATTTTTGTCCTAGTTTATTGTTGTGTGTCTATCAGGGATTATGAACTTACTTTTGACAGTATACATTTTGCCTTGTGTTGTTTTTTTTGTTTTTCAGAAATCTGTCTGAATCCTCGTAACCCACCTTCTGTCATCACTGTGATCTCACCAAAGAGTGTTTTGCCGCAGTGGCGCTTACCTGAAGTCGCCTACCAGTTCAACGCCAGGTTTTTTTTTTTTTTTAAATAGATACTTTTATTTTCTTGAAACCACAATGCAAAACACAAGACATACATCAAAACAGACAAACAAAAACAACAATAATAAAACAAAATAAAACACAAATAGAATAAATGAATAAAAAAGCAAGACATAGTTTACAGTTTTCTTCTCATTACTAGTGCCATCTCTCAAAACATTATCATTGTACAGTTATCACCGACACTCCTTATACGAAAACTCTAATCAGTATAGCAGATAGATTAATGTCTACATATTGCAAAAACTGTTGCCAAGTTTTATGAAAATTGTCTGTTTTGGCGTGTATCATACATGTCAGAAAGTCCAGTAGAATATAGTCCATGATTAATTTACGCCATCCAGAGAGTCCAGCGGCCTTATCAGATGTCCAGCAAAGCAGGATCTTTCTTGCACAAAAAGTCAAAATATTGAAAAGCTTTTTTCAACGGCAGGTTTTTATATATTTCCATACTGTCCTATATGTCCATGTGAAGTACAGTTTTTTAGCATTTGTTTACTCATTGTGTTGTAAATCTTGTTGTTGATTTTTTTTTTACGGTTATAACTGTACAGCTTTAAAGAATTAGTTATAAATATTAGTTCCTGGAGGTCAGCAATAGCCCCTAAAGACCATAAATGCTTTGCCTACTTTAATTTTAATCATTTTATTTTTTTGTTTTTATAAAAATGAGTTCATATTTCTGGAAATCTTTTTACAACTGAAACCAGATGCTGTTTTTTTTACACTTAAAAAGACCGCATCTAATGGCAAAATTATTTTTATTTTACTCTCTTTCATGACTAGATTTGCTGTCCTGATTATTTATCTTTATATTTAGCTGCAATGTTAGAATAAGAAAATAAAAATTATCTAAAAATGTTAAACTTTGTTGTAAATTGAAAGATCATGCCGTTTAAGTGTCAGTTACCTTTACACATGCTGAGTTAAACATCATTTTTTCACAGGTCAGAATTGGAAAAACTTGCAAATAATTCAGCCTGTGACGTTATCGGTTTGGTGACGTTTGTTGGTCGTGTTGAAAGAGTGAAGAGTAAAGGGAACAAGGGTAAGAAATGTATATTTTGATATAAATCAGACATTATTTTTGGACCTCATAGAGAACTCTTTGCCTTTGTTTTAGGTCCAGAGAAATACTGGACATATCGCTGGGTTCATGCGGTTGACGGCACATCGGAACATCCTTTTGTCCTTGAGGTTTTTTCTTCTTCTCAGCCAGAAATCTTCAATCTCATTTGTCCAAGTAAGTGATTGTTTCACATTAATTAGTTCTACCTGATGGGGTCATTATGAGACTCTTTTTTTGTATAATTGAATTGAATTGAATAAACTATTGATCCCGTTAAGGGAAATTCATTGAACTGCTCATATAAAGAACAATCAAATCAGTCGAATGTCTTCAGTCCCCCTTAGTTGTGGTGTTGAACAGTCTGATGATGGAGAGGATGAAGGATCTCCTATAACATTCAGTCCTTCAGCAGTGATGTTATTCATTCTGCTCATTTCTTGGGACAAAATGGCTTGACGAGGATGGTCTGGGTTGATCATGATGTCCCCAAACTTCTACTGTGTGCACCTGTTCACCACAGCCCTCAATGGGTCCAGCCTCTCTCTCCAACCACTGATTCAGCTTTTTTAACCAGTCTGTCCTGCCGTGTTTACATCTTTCTGTCTGATGATGCCACCCCGGCAGACCATAGCATAAATGTGCATTGTCGACCACTGACTGGTAAATTGTGCAGCGTCTTAGGGCAGACGTCAAAGGATCTGAGTATCAATAGGAAAAATAGGAGACTGTCCCTTTTCATAGTGCATCTGTGTTCTGGGACCAGTCCATCTTGTTGTCCAGATGTACACCAAGATATTTGTATGTCAGCACCACCTCAATGTCCATGCTGCCAATATTAACTGGCTAAAGAGAGGTCTTAGACTTTCTGAAGTCCAGTACCAGTCACAGAAGGCATTTATCAGATGTCTGTACTCCCGGTCCTGTTTGTTCTTCATAATGTAGCTTGACTTCCACAGTGACCTACCTGGTTTGCACTCAGATGAGGGTTTGTCAAGTGGAAGGCTCCTTACCCTACCTCACAACCAGCTGTGAGTCAGAGATGTTCATCACAGGTTGGTGAAGTTCTAACAGTAAGGTCAGCTGGCAGATTGTTACCTGTGGTTATAACTGAGTTGTGTTCTTGTGTCAGGGCACCACAAAGGTCAGCCATATGTGAGCAATCCTCGAGTGAAGAGCTTTATCCAGTGGACAAAGACTCTGAAGGACAATGTTGTCCTCCAGAAGACGGCTGTTGGTGGTGGTTATTCCTACCCTCGGGCTCCAAAAATATTCACACAGTCGGTGGAAGATGCATCAGGTGAGAGGAGACCACAGACCAGCTTCTCTGTGCAATTTTATAGGCAGAAGGCGCCAATTTAATATCCATATTTTAGAAGATTTGGAGTGACCTGATCGTAGAAATGGAAAAAAAAACATCAACACAAACACTGTTATTTTGGATTCAATGACACTGAGCAGACATGGGGACTTTGAAAACATGCAAAAGTCAACATATTACTGAATTTTTTAGTTCTTCTATTTTTTTTAAGGTTGGTTGACAACATTTCTAGAAATGTGTAGCTTTTTGAAATCAGAAACTGCATTATTGCTGACAGTAATCACAATGTGACTATTTCAGAAAATCATTTTTCTTACTTCACAGAGGTATGTTTTTTGCTCCACTTTCAGCACAAGTTCCTCTTGTTGCTGCAGCCGACTTAAAAAAGGAATTAGAAATGCTACAATACAGAGAACATAAAAGACTCGCAATTCAAGGACAAATCATGGCAGTGAGATACATGAAAAGTTTCAAGAGCACAGAGTCACTTCAGACAGAAGAACAAGAGGTAACAGATACGATTTCAAAAGCATGTTACCACTAGTTGCAACATCAGAAATGCAAAAATGAGCAACGGGCCTGGCTTCCTGCAGGTTTCAGGTGTTTCTGTTACATGCGAAGAATCTGCACAAGACACAGACGACGAGCAGACAATGGCAACTGGTTTAACATCTCCAGCCAATGATAAAAGCACAACAAGCAAAGGCAAAAAACGAATTCACACCAGGTATGATATGACAGATGTGTGGGCTTAGTTTCCCTTTCCTTCTACTATAAGTGCACATTATTTTCCATTAAATATACTATGTTATTCTGCCTGTAATCAACTTTTTAACACTTTCCAGGGGTGACCCGCAGTCTTCTGTCAGCTGCAGCACCCCAACCAAAAGGTACTGAATATTCAGCAGGCAATGTATATCTATGGACAGCTTTTAAACCATTTTAAGTTCATATGTCTGTTTTCGTACAGAAGAGCAGGAAATGAAAAAAATACAGAGTCCAGAAAAGAACTGCAGGAAGAGATTGATTCTGTGTCAAAAGAGATGCACCATGTGGAAAATCAAGGTACATGAATAGCTCTGCATTCATGCTCTGCTGTATTACTTCATATCACCTTTTACTGTTAGATTTCACCGTATTACTCAGCTGTTAAACCCCAGAGACCTGACATGTTTCTTTTTCTTTCAGACTCTGATGTATTGTCTTGGGAAAGCAGCAACTGGGTGAATCAATGGCGTGAAGCGTCTGAACATTTACATCACGGGGGTTTGTACAAGGACAGCATTTCCCAGAGGTTTACATTTGATGACAAGAAAATCCTGCTGCAGTGGACTAACCTTCACCCAACACACTGGAGTCCAGAACAATGTACAGACACCGTCCCATCTGTGGCGTGTCCAGGATATTACCTGATAACAATATTAGGTAAAAGAGACCTGTTCTGCTTCATTTAATATTGTTGTAGCCTAATTCAAGTGCAGCGTGCCATAATATCCTCACATTTTCTATGATGCTTGCACATGTTGTGAAAATGTTCCTTTCAGTGGACAGAAATAGTACTAATGAGCATAATTCCACCTTTGAGTCATCATTGAGTGATTCTGAAGTGAAAACCATGGAGCACAGTCACAGATGACTGTATTATTAACTATTTCAGTGCTGAACAGTTAGAAGACTAAAGCTGATTAAGATCAGCATTGGTAAAGGCAGAGGAGTGATATTCCTTCTGTTGTGGATTTTATGGATTGTTTTTTTTTTATGGGTATTTTTGAGATACAGAGGAGCATTTCATGGTGAAGACTTGGTGGGTAATTTTGTGCAACACATTTATTTTGGATTAGGGATCATTACTGATGTGGGTTAATGACATTTTCTCCTTTTGTCTCTACCATATTCTTATCACATTCTATTGTGATAAGAACAACAACAGGTTGTCAGTTTTTATATAGGTCTCAGACAGTACTGGAGCAGTTGTTTATTGCACTCTTTCATCCTCCAACTACGTTGTTCTAGGTATCATATGGTATTGTGTGGATGACCTCTTAGTCCCCTTCAATGAGTGAGTAATGTTAAAGTGTTGTAGATTGATGCTAAAAATCACAAATAATAATGAAAAGCCCAGAGCCAGTGATTTTTTTGGGTTTTATCAAAGTAACTGAGAAATAGACAACTTAAAAATCCAGTCTTACTTTTATTTTCTTGTTTAATGATTGGTAAACATGGTGGTTAAAATGGGTCAATCTGTTTATATATATAATTTTATTATTATTTTTTTTTTTACAGGTATAAACAAGCAGTTAGCGTTTGATGCTGTGTTTTTGCCGGTGGTCCACTCAGACGAGCCCAGGGCTGTAGGTTTGCCTCCGGATCCGCATGGAAACACTGTGCTCTCGTGCCTCTCGGCAGGTTTCCTCTGCCCCCTCAGCAACACCACAGACCTGAGTGACTCGATGCTTCCTCAGCCCGGTAAATGACAACTCACACTGATTATCAGTCTGTCAGCACACAATTGAGTCTAGGTATCAGATTTTCCATTAGATCTGTGAAATCTCCATCATTTAGGCTGCTTTCACACCCGCCTCATTTGATCCAGAATTTTATAAGTTTCCACTCTGATTCAAACTGAATTTGAAGATCTGTAGGGATGAAATGTTGAATAACTGTGATCCAAACACTTGGGACTTTTATCACAAAGCAGGATAAAGGGGTTAGCGTGCTAGCTTCTGGTTCAGCTCAGGATTTTCAGTGTGGTTTACTTCTGATCGGGTAATTTCTCCCTGGCCACTCAGCCTGCCAAACTACCCTGGTCTAGAGGGTTTAAGTTGGAGACTGCAGAGTGAAATGTTTGAAAGCACCACCTACTGAGCCACTTACTGACCCATCTATTCTACTACATGACCCTGAGCATTATCAAGAGTAGAATAAAACAGAAAAAAGTTAGAAAAAAAAACTTGACCTGTCCTGTGTGCTCTGGCTGTTTTGCGGAATGGAAGAAAAAAAGACAGTCTACAGATCATCTCAAGCCTGGTACTTTCCCTTTTTTGTGATATACGCAAACACAGTCTATAATCTTAAACATAGGGATTGAAGTGTTTGGCTTGAGAATAATATAGCATTTTCCTTCTTTTTTGCTTCAACAGCTGTGTTGTTTTATTCCTTTTTTTCTGTTTAAATTTGAGTTGCTTCATCTTACCATAACCTCTCCTACTTGGAGACAACTCTGCACACAGCAATCTCAAGACAGCTTCATGAGACCATTAAGCTTGACTGTGAATGTTCTGGATTTGTCAAGTCACACATTTGAAAACACATCCTGGTTTGTTTGAGCTTGCTTCATGATATAGGGCACCAGTATTAAGTCCAACCACATGTGTTCTGAGGCTGGATCAAATTGAAACACAGTCCAGGTGGATGTTTTGGACATTTGGGCTGATTAAAGAAAGTTACACAAGGCTGCTCTTGTCAAATGAAGGAAAAAGAAAAACAAAAAGTTAAAAATGAACTAGATTAGCAACATGTTGATGTCAGATGCACTCCAAACTTGTCAAGGTCAAGAGCAGGGAGACGCAGCACCTGTAGATTAGAATGAATGGACATACAGTAGGCATATCAGGTTGACAGCAGTGTGGAAGCAAAACAACCCGGACATATAACAAAATCATGAACCTTAATTCATAGATGTGAAAATCCCCTTAGACATAAAACTACAACAGTAAGCATCCGTGTGGGTGCAGTCACAGATATGTAAACCTTTAAAAGACCCATGTCAGTCACATTATAAGGCACTGTATAAATACTGACTTTCATATACAGTGCCCTCCAACACTATTAGAACAGCGAGGCCAGTTCATTTATTTTTGTTGTACAATGAAGGGGTTGACATCACACAATGCATATGAGACAAAAGATCAGTATTTCAGCTTCTATTTCCATGTATCTACATCAAAATTGGTTAAAGAACTTAGAAGATAGCACCTTTTGTAATGAAAACACCAAAATTTTAGGTGAGCAAAAGTATAGGAGCGAAATACATTCAAGTGAATAATATTTAATATTTAGTTGCAAATTTTTTACTTACAATAACTGCATGAAGCCTGCAACCCATTGCCATCACCAAACTTTTACATTCTAATTTTGTGATGCTTTTCCAGGTTTTCAGCACAGTCTCTTTCAGTTGTTGTTTGTTTTGGGGGGGTTTTTCCCTTCAGTCTCCTCTTTAGCAGGTAAGATGCATGTTCAGTAGGGTTCAAGCCTGCAGATTGACTTGTCCAGACTAAAACCTTCCACTTCTTTCCCCTGATGAACTCCTTGGTTGTCATGGCAGTGTGTTTTGGGTCGTTGTCTTGCTGCATGATGAAGGCTCTCCTGATCAGTTTGGTTGCATCTCTTTAAATTTGCAGACAAAATGTTTCTGTAGACTTCTGACTTCATTTTGCTGCTGCCATCATGTGTTACATCATCAGTGAAAATCAATGACCCTGTGCCACATGAAGCCATACAAGCCCAAGCCATGACATGACCTGTGTCTCATGTCATCTGTGTTTCACAAATGAACTTGTGTGTTTGGGATCATGAACAGATCATTTCTTTCTCCACACTTTAGTCTTTCAATCACTTTGATAAAGGTTCATCATTGTCTCATCAGTCCATAAAACTTTGTCCCAGAACTTTTCAGGTTAATCTCTGTCCTTTTTTGGCAAATTCCAATCTGTCCTTCCGGTTCCTATTGCTAATGAGTGGTTTCATCTTCTGGTGTAGCCTCTGTACTTTTGTTCCTGAAGTCTTCTGTGAACAGTGGATTGTGATCCTTCACTCCTGTCCTCTGGAGCTTGTTGGTGATGTCACTGATGGCTATTTTTGGGGTTTTTTTTTCACAGTTCTCACAATATTTGTCATCAGCTACTGATGTTTTCTGTGGTCTACTGGGTTGATGTCTGTTGCTCAGTACACCAGTGTTTTTTTCTGCTTCAGGACATCCCAAATGGTTCTGCTGGCTATGGACAATATTTGTGCAATGGCTCTGATTGATTTTCCATCTTCTCTCCACTTCAAAATTGCTTGCTTTTCTCCCACAGACAGCTCTCTGGTCTTCATGTTGGTTACACCTGTTTAACTGTAAATGCAGCCTGCAAAACCCAAAGCTGAAACTGAGGAGACACTCAGTGCTATTTATTGTTTGAATAATCAGTGTAACAGGACACACCTGGGCAGCAAAACACACCTGTCAGTCACAGGTTCCAGTAATTTTGCTCACTTGAAAAATGGGTTGGTTCAAATAAAAGGTGCTGTCATCTATGTTCTTTAACCAATTTTGATGTAAATACCTGGAAATTTGTCTCATTCATCGTTTTGATGTCAAACCCAAATGTTTTCAGTGGACAGCAAAAATAAAGGAATTGACCTCGCTGTTCCAATGGTTTTGGAAGGAACTGGATTAGGGTTCTGTGGAGTTGCCTTTGACTTACCTTGACCTGGGTGACAGAATTTTCACAGACATATTTGACTTTAACACCCCCCCCCCCAAATGTTTGAAGACCTTGTTAATATTGTTTGTCTAAGATATTTTCCTGCTTACTTACTGAACAATGGCTCTGTGAATATGAAAAACTGTTGTATAATTTGGACACTAGATGCTTCTGCTTCACTAGCACTTTGTCTTTGTACTCTGTTTCAAGTTTCTACGTCACATCTGGAAAAGTCATGTCTAAATCATAATCAGCTCCAAAATTTGTATTATTTATGTCAGATATGGAAGGTACAGCAAAAACTAAAAGAACACTGAAAATATGTTTTTGAACAGAATGAAGCTTTACCCAACTCTTATTTTGTATTTTTTTTGCTTTCCAGAGGAGATCTTAGTGAGCGCTGGTGAACTGGACGACATGCATGTGGTGTGTGTTCTGGATCTCTGTCATCTGGGTGGAGACCATGTGGAAATTCTAATCAACAAAGTGTACAAAGTCACCGAAGTTTCTCTTGAGTAGCATATTACCAGCACGAATATCAATCATGTAATTAGAAAAGTGTATTTTTTCAGATAGTAATGCCTCAGTGTTTGTTGTGCTCAACTGATGCTTGTAAAATTGTTTATTATACACATGATGTACAGTTAGTGTAGCCTATTTAGGATTTTACATTTTTAGTACAGTAAAAATTTTGTGATTCATTGTAGCATCCAGTGTGGGCTCATCTGTCATCATTATGCAGCGTAATTCTCAATTTATGTGCTCTTATGAGCAGACCAGAGTGACCAGATCACTCCCAGAATCCACTCAAGTGGTCCTTGTGCCATTTCTGATCTATCCTGAAAATTTCATCTAATTCTGTTCATAACTTTGAGTTACATTGTGAACAAACAGATAAACTAATGGTGACAAAAACCTCCTTGGCTGAGGTAATAACACAAAAGTGAACATCAACCAAAGTAAACAGTTTGCTCAGAATAACAATATGTATGTTTAAAAATATTTATTTCCAAATATTTCACAATATCCAGGTTGATTTATAAATAATTCAGTATAACATTATTAATGTCAAGATATTTTAGAATGCAAACTTAATTTGTTAATGTCTTTTAAAACAATATTCACAATATTTTTAAAGCTTATTTTGATGTAAATACATGAAGAAAAGCCATACAAGTGACTGTGCAACACCAACTTGAACGCAAAAAATCTTCACCTCCTCTAATAAGACACTTCATTATCTGTTACAAAATTACTTTAATTTTAAAATCATATAACGTACATATCTATTCCACATATAAAATAAACCACTATAGAGTCTGGACTTTTTTTTTTTTTTTTTTTTACATTCTATTATACAATATATTCAATGTTTGTTTCTGCACTGAAATGGCAGAAATGGCTGTACCAGGTCTGTTTACTTTACGCCCTGGTGAATCTTCTACAGAAAGAATTGACTCACACATGAAGAGCCAGTCATTATTTTACACAACTCAAATATGTAGCAGTTTAAATGTGATCAATATCACATACCTTCAAAAACAATGACACTCAATGAAAGCCCCATGATGAAGAAAAGCATTCTGCAGTTTGGAAATAAAAAGTGCAGCAACTACACCCTTTTTAGACTGTACAACAGAGACAAATGGTACAGTGAGAGCACACAGAGTATTTACATCAAATACCTTTGAAGCAGAACACAACACACTACCCCTAAAATCATCTCAAATTAAACCAGCATGTGTGATTCAGCAGAAAAAAAATGAAACTGGGGGAAAAATGTGTGAGTTAATGGAGACATATTGTGAAAAATAGTTCCCTGTCTTATCTGGTCAAAATAGACCAGGCCATTTGGATTTGTGAATATTTATGTTGTCACAACTGTACAGTCCTCATTCAGACCCACCAAAACCATTGTGATTACCAGGAAGTCTTTGAGAT
Organism: Pseudamia nigra; assembly: GCA_029823295.1. Taxonomy (NCBI): domain Eukaryota; kingdom Metazoa; phylum Chordata; class Actinopteri; order Kurtiformes; family Apogonidae; genus Pseudamia; species Pseudamia nigra. The sequence continues at coordinate 16,461 of JAQQAE010006561.1, forward strand.
GGTATCCATGGCACAGCTGGAAGGGGTGTGGTCAGCAGGAGCACACTGATACAGACGTGGATAAAATTGTTGGTACCCCTCTGTAAATGACAGAAAAACCCACAATGGTCACAGAAATAA
>JAQQAE010006562.1:0-16580 GCA_029823295.1 Pseudamia nigra
CAAGTCAGCTGGGATAGGCTCCAGCACCCCCCCCGACCCTCACGAGGATTAAGGGGTAGAAAATGGATGGATGGATGCTATTTGACATATTTCATTTTTTATCATTTAACATAATTTTAAATGAATATTCAAGCAGAAACCTGTTCTTTGCACTTCTCCGCTCTGTCAATGTAAACGTTTTATTTCTGAATAAAGATGTGAGAATTAAAAATGTATTTTTTTTGCAATTTATTGATTAATCAAAAAAATAACTGACAGATTAATTGATTATTAAAATAACTGTTAGTTCCAGCTCTACATACTTTAATAGTAGCTGGTTGTTGTTAACAGCCTTAGTGATGATTAAACAGCTTAAAGTCGAGGCCAAAGCCGCAGCACTGTCTCACCATTTGTTGACTTAGTTTGAGATTGATTTAAAGCTTAAAGCTCCCCTGGACAATCAACCAAAGTAAATGCAGACATGAGAAAACACTCTGGGCATATGTACTGACAGGGCAGCTTTTACTGGAAAGAACAGGCCCTGATGTTAGATCACAGCCCTGCAAAACACACAGTGGTGTTCTCCGGTTTCTTAGATTTGCTGGATAAACTAAGAACAATACACAATCAATCTAAAACGGCTACACATGAATCTGGGAGGTTGATTCAGGCTGATCACAATACAAGACAAATCATATACTACATGGTCAAAAGGATGTTGTGGATGAATGTTTCAAAAGTGCTGAACAAACATAAACAATACAATAAATAAAATGAAAAAAATGTACAAAATAATATACAAAATATAAAAATGTAATCAAAGAAATTAACAGTTGGGGAGTAACACATTAGCTCAGTTAGTGAGAGAAGACAAAGCTGTGGCATATCGTGTTGATTTTGTTGATTTATCTTATTTTTTGCTCATTTTTCTTTGTTAATTTTATTCATTATTTTGTTGATTTTATTCATTGGTGTTCATTTTCTTCAAGAGTCTATTCATTTTTTTCTGTTGTAGCAGGGGTCTACAACCTGGGCCTAGTGGCCCCTGTGGCTTTGTCCATTGACGGAAGTAACAGGTTATAAATCAAAATGAGAAAAATAAGGTCTACAACAAAAAAGAAAAAAAAATTACACAATGAACAAAAATTAAGACAAAACAGATGCAAACAAGCTACAGAATGAACAAAAAAATCAAGAAAATGAACAAGATTAAACAATATAATAACTTAAACAGTCAAAAATGACAAGAAAATAAGAAAATGAACAAAAAAAGCAAAGTTATGAAGAAAATTATGAAATGATAAACATGTCTTCGACAAACCTGAGCAAAATAATCAAAAAAATAGAAATTCACAAAAATGTCTCAAGTAATAAATCACCTGAATGAAAAAAAAACAAACAAAATGAACAAAATAATCAAATAGATAATCAAAAACATGAACAAAAAAGGCAAGGAAATGAATATAACCAAAAAAGACCAAGATAAACAAAATAATAAGCAAAAATGAATAAAACAATCAATAAATTAAACAAAATCAAACTAGAAAGTGAACAAAAACTGAAAACAATCAGCAAATTGAAAAAAAAAAATGATAAAAATGGATAATAATGAACAAAAAATAAACACAATATCAAAAAAAAATCACCAAATTCATGGCTCTAGACACTTATTTTTCTTCTTCCTGTTCAAAAATGACTCTTTAGGTTGTAAAAGTTGACCCTGTCTTATAGTATCTATTTTACCTATGACTGAGCACCTAAAACAGACATGATCATGATTAACACGGATTTACAGAAGAGATGTTCAAGGTACTGTGGATGCAACAGGCAGGTGTCCCTACAGTATATATTTGTTTATATAGTACATTAAGTCTCTCTTTGTGTGATGTAGAGAGATTTCTCTATTGACCATGATGCAACAGGAGCAAAAACATAAGCAAGAGAAAACAGGCACATCCACGCATACAGACATTTCCTTCTTGCAGCGTTCTTGCTTGGAGATACAGTAAATGTCACTTCATGTTTTCAGGCTTCACTTTTCCTCTATGTGTGTGTCCATGCGTTGATTGCAAAATTGCTGCTATGATGTGGTGACCTGTAGGTTAAGCCTTAGCAAATATTAAATGCCTTTTCAGCACTGCCATGTTAGCTGAAAAGCCTGGTCCAAATCTTCTGCCCATTTAACTGATAAACTGATAAGGAATGATGCATTCTGACTGTATATGAGGCTGAAATCATTTCTTTTAACATCGCAGTCACAATCTGACACAAGAAAGAGAAGGCTGACAGAGAGGGACATCGAGAGACACTTTGTCCCAGATGAAGGAATACTTGAGGGTCTTTTAAAGTAATTTGAATCTAGATTTCAATCTAATACCATATGCTCCTGTGGAGATAATAGAGAGTGAGCCCAGATGAGGAGTGAGAGACATACAGAGGCATAAAGACAGAGAGAGAGTAGGAGATGAGATTAGACAAAGCGGCCTTATCAGTGTGCATTAAATCCACAGCCCTATCAGTGACGGCGGCTCTGGACCGGCTCAAACCCTTGGACAAGCAGGTGTCTTTAAGAGATGAGCTGCCAACTTTAGTGTGTCTCCATCAAGGCTTAGTCTGTGTAAGTGGGAAGAGTGTGTTAAGTCCAATGACAGACACGGGAAGACACTAAGAACAGGTGTTTATTGGTTATTTTTTCATTCTAAAGAACAATTTGTCAGCGTTCTTTTTATACTTCGATATTTCTCACCCCATACCTATTTTCTTACCCTACTTCCATATAATCCATCATGACACAATAGGACTGTGTGGTTTGGTGAAAAAGTTGTACTTTGATTATTGTGCCATTTGAGTCGACTTGATTAGTTTTCAAACCTGCAAACTTGAATAAATACATACAATATGCAGCAATCGGCCATAACATGATGACCACTAACCAGTGAAGTGGTCATAATGTTGCTTATATCATTCTAATGTCTTTTGCCAGTGGGTGGATGTATTAGGCAGCAAGTGAACATTTAGCCCTCAAAGCAGCAAATTGTCCAAACTAAGTACAGTAAGAATCTGAGCAACTCTGACAAAGACCAAATAATGATGGTACATGACTGGGTCATTGCATCCAAACCTAAAGATCATGTTGTGTGTGTGTGTTCTAGTCTGCAGTGGACAATACCCCAACAAAAGTGGTCTAGGGATGAACAGCTAGATTTTAATCCAATTGAGTATTTGTGAAATGTGTTGGAAAAACAGGATAGGCTCAGGAAGGCTCGAGCTCACAATTACAGGATTTGAAGTATGTGCTCTATAATATCTCATGTTTAATGTACTGCAGTTACGGCAGCAGCTTTCAGAGGTCTGGTAGAATTCATGTCTGGGGTTCGAGCTGTTCTGGCATCAAAAGGAGGAACCTGCACGACATTACATGGTGTCGTGACCTTACATACTCTACTGGACTGAGATCCTGTTGTCCTTCCTTCCTCATGTTGTTCTGTCCACTGCGGGAACAGGACCACCAACCAGGACCCACAGTTTTGGAGATGATTTGACCCACTTGTCTTGACATCACCATGTGGACCTTGTTGTTTACACTGATAATTTTCAAGGACTAAATGTTCCGTTGTAGCCTCATATGTCCGAACCACTCACAGGTGACATTAAGATAATTGACATTATCACCACATCACCTGTCATAATGGTCATAATGTTATGGCTGATCAGTGTACTTTCATATAATCATGGCCAATGGTTTTGGCAGCGATAGGAATTTTTTGCAAACTTTGCTGCTTCAGTTTTTATTATGTTTTCCACATATTTCTGTGACATACTGAAGAGCAGTTTACAGATGGTAGTAAATACATAATTCAATTATGTGTACAGAAAATGAATTCAACAAAAAACCCAAAAAGTAACAAATTAATAAAAAATTAACAAAAACTGACAAAATTAAGCAAAAATAATGAGCATAAAATTGACAACATGGGCTTAAATGGGCTTAAATAAAATGAAGCAAAATCATCAAAAAGATCAATAAAATGAACACAAATGAAAAACATAAAGGGGGAAATTACAAAAATACTCCAGAAAGGATATGAAAATAGCCAAATAACCAACAAAATATAAAAATGAAGAATTGCGTAAATCACCCTAAATTCTGTGCAGTGGAACTTTCTTTAAATTGCAGAATTTTGCTATTATGTAATTGTAGAGGCTGATATTGTGACTGGGAGGCAAAGAAGGAAACCTCTGTTTCCTTCCATTAATCTTACAGACACACCTATTGGACAGCTGAGAAATTGACCCTATGGGGTTTTATCTGACTTCAACCCCATTCATTTTACCGCTTCAGCTACAGGTATTCTTACTGTATCCGTGAACATATCCTTTCATCCATCTCCTCATTGATTTATGTGTTTATCCATCTATACATCCTTCCATCATTGCATCTGTCCATCTATTCAAAAAGATGAAACGGCCAGGAGCAAGGCCAGCAAAGTTAACCTGGCCATGTACAGGATGTTCTTCATTTCCACCTCATCAGGGTTTCTGTTGAATTGGCAGTGTGATTAATCTTTGACCTTTGTCCACAGAGGCAGATTGAGTTTATTAGAGAGAAAGGGGCAGTGCAGTATATGAAGTGAGAAAGAGATAAAAGAGATAAGGAAATGAATGAAGTAAAGACAAGAAACCTATTTAAGCAACGTCCATTCATTAAACAGGACATGACCTGTTTAAACGATGAAACACTCATTGAAATAGGTTCAAGTCTAACTCCTGCCTCTTTGGTGCTCATACCACTTAAAGAGATGATAAATGGCTTGATATGACATTTAAAATTCTAAAAATTACAAGACAAAAAGTGCAAAAAATAGAGAGGAAATCAACAGCAGTCCTGGTGGGATTATTACACCAGCTGTTTTTTTTTCCACGTGTCCCAGCGGTGTTTGTTTGGAGATCTGTGTTCTGACTTCTGCCAAATTAACAAAGGCAAAAGCAGAAACACCAGCTCGAATAGGCATTCAAAACATGCCGGGGTGTAAATGCTGCTCGGTGCAGCCTCGGCAGCGAGTGCTGCAGGTGGTTATCACCGATGTAATTGACTTCAGACTGGTCTCAGCTCCCTGTTGCGGCAATGAGACTCTTTATCTTTCTTTCTGCATGTTCTCATTTTAGCATCACCGTACAGGATTTCTCCTTATTGAATCAACACTTTCTTCTCCTCTCTGAACACACAGCAATGGTCTTTTTTAATCTCATGCTGTTTTTACACTTCCTTACTCTCAGTAGCTAACTGCTTTCACCCATTATAATCACATTCAATTTTAAATATGAGGAATGGTTGAGCAATTAAGTAAATTACTCTTACTGTGATCATTGTGGGCAATGTTATGATTATGATTTGTGATTGCTTGGCTATCAGTGTAAATACAGGTGCCAAGGTCTTCACACATTGCATTTTTGTGCTGTTTATGTAAAGAGTACTTTCACACACACGCCAACATAATAAGGTGAAAAAGTGTTATTTTATTTTTTGGATAATTATTTTTTTCTGCTTTTTTCTGCAACACAAATAAACACATCATCCACTTATTTGTGTGAAAAGTAGCTCATGTCATATAACCACTACTTTACCTATTGACGTAGAACCACATTATTTTGTGTGAAAATGATAAAAGAAGACAAACCACTTCAATAGACCTGGTGCTTTGTCAAACAACTAGAGTATGAGGACAGTCATAAATTTATGTAATGTGAGCATCATATGAATCAGAACCACTTTGCATCATGTATGTGCATTTAGACCCACATAATGGAAATACATAGACCCTGACGATCACAAGATACTAGAGCAGACACTGAGCACTCTAAAAATAATGTGACAATCTTAAAATTCTCACTCTAAGGATGAAAAACATACAAATCATTTTCAGATAACCGGACTAGAGAAAAACTATTTGGATTTCTGATATTTGTGATGTTAAAAATATAACACCACTGTCCTCAGTCTGTCTTCCATGACTCAGGAAACCATTCACAACCATTAACCTAGTGGTGGGCAACTCCAGTCCAAGAGGACTGCTGCCCTGCTTGTTTCCCAACTGTCTCTGGGCAGAGGCAGTGGGTAGGGGCAGAGACAGTTTGAAAACGAGCGTCGTAGAATGGAGTTGCCTGCCCCTGCATTAAACCATCCTGACGTCCTGGGATAATATAGCAAAGGAAACACAAACAGAAGAAACAGAAACTAAAACAGTCCATTTGATGGAAGACTGGAAACCAGGAGGACACAGACCGGGTAGAACTGAGCTGAAATTTGGACATGTGAGAATTCAATGAACTTTTTAAACACCATACAATATGTCTCCTTTAATGGAGTTACAGTCTGTAAACATACAAGCTGCACATGTTGTTGCATCTATTACTATTTATGTTACTATATTTGTCCAGTGAGGTTCTATGAATACAGTGGAATATTTTACTGTGACATATGTAGTTTTGATGTAAAATTTTCCTTTGCAAATAAACTACTAGTGAAAAGTTTGGACACCTTCTCCTTCAGTGTTTTTTCTTTACTAACATTAACACTGTACATTAATACTGAAGACATCTAAACTATGAAACAATATGTGTGGAATTATGTAGTGAATGAAAACCTGATAAACAACACAGAACATGTTTTGTATTTTAGATTGCCAAAGTAGCACCATTTTGCTTTGATGACAGCTTTGCACACTCATAGTGCTCTCTCATAAGATTCATGGGCTACTTGTATTAGCACTAAGAGGGCTATTAACTCTGTACCCAACCCTTCCTCTGCACACTAACCTAATGGTCTAAAGCACATTAAGAAGGCAAAAAATGGCACAAATAAACTCACCTGTGAATTGAAACCATTTAGGATGGCTGGCTGATTATTGGTATTATACTGCCTTCAGTATAAATGTACAAAACCAAATATATAGCCTGGCTTAATAAATTGCTGTGTCTGCAAATTAGAGCGCCCTGGAAGGTCTGAAGGTTAACTTCTAAATTGGAGCCTTTACAGATTACACAGTTGCCTCGGCTGATATTGTTTATTCATGCCCCTCAATGTGAACGTTGGGTGGAAATTTGCTCTTGCTATATTTCTGCAAAGAGAGACAAAGAGAGAGCGCGAGAGAGAGAGTACTCTGTCAGCCTCGACAAGCTAATCCCAGATAAGAGAATGAAGACAGGCCTTTTCATTAATGGCATCAGCTCGCCAACAAAGGCTGGCTGTCGGGCTGGCTAACTAGCAAACAGCACACACACCCACACATGCAGGATAAAGTTATTTGAAGGCACTAAAGTGATTGAGCAGGCTCAAGACAAACAATGCGTCGACGGAAATCTACTGCAGTACAGTAAACTGGGTGTTTTTTCCCAGTCATTATCGGCAGCATTTTTGTGTAAATAAGCAGCAAATGTCAAATGGTTTGTTATTTTCTAAAAGTAATTTGCATATTTTTTAAATCGTTTTTCAAGCAGTGTGCAGTTTATGAAAGCTTATTGTTTTTGTAGTGAGTAATATGTCTGGCAGATCGTGTGCAGGTTTGACCACAGACCTGCTTTTGAAGCCATTACGGATAATTAAAAGAAGAACAGGTACACAAGAGGAAAAACAAACTGTATGTAAAAAGTGTGGCATCTTAAAATTATTATTGTATGACTAATGGAATGTCTTTGAAATTTGCAGCAGATCTTTGCACAGATGAAATCATAAAAGTAGTAAATGTGCTCTGTTTCCTCATCTGAGCTGCAGTAATGTTATTTTGCCTCCAGAGGGCAAGTTCCTACTGACAACCAGTGAACTGTGGAGATTCTGCAGTGAAAATGAAAATGAAAGAAAAAAGACAGCAGCTACATTTCAATGTATTTTATTCATTTTTCAGTTACTCTGTTTTACTGGCATGGCATACAAGACATACCCGTGTAAGGAAAGAGGATTATCATATTCTTCTGTTTTTCTATGAGCTACATTTGAGGAAAAAGTAACTTGATGGGACAGTGATGTCTGTTTCTGTCATTTTAACCCTTTCATGCATGGTGTCCAGTACACTGCCCTACAAAGGCAAAGTGAATGGAACATGGATACATTAAATTTATAGCAACTACAAAGTTAAGGCAAAATGCAGTAAATCAGTGAGTATTTTGTCTTAAAATGAACAAAATAAACAGGAAAAAGGAGCAAAATAAGAACCAAAAAGTACTAAATAGTAAGGAAAATGAATAAAAATGAACTAAGTTAGAGGAAAAAGGAACAAAACAAACAAAGGTACAGAAAATCAGATGAAAAATGAACAAAATCAGCCAAACAATCAAGAAGCTGCTAAGAATGGAAGAAAAATGAAGAAACATGTACAAAGCAATCAAGGAAATGGACCAAATTAGATGCAAAAGAGAAGAAAAATGTTAAATAGATAAACCAAAGGCTAAAGAAAATGCTTTAAAAAATCAACAATAACAACAAAAAACAAAACTTTCAAGTATTTTTTACAGAAAATATACCCCTAGAATTTGCAGTAGCAAGCACTATTTGGCCTTGTATAGAGCACAAATATCTATACAAATTGTATAGTTCATTCATAATTTCGTTTTTATACATTATCAAACAACTAAGTAACTTAAGTATATTTCTGACTGTCTCCCACTAAACTGACATGCCCCTATGGACATAATTTAACTATTTTCAACCACTACCTCACTCAAAGTGACATTATTTTAAAAAGTGTTTGGAAGTACCACAAGGCTCAAAATGTCATATCCCCAGGTTTTTTAATTCATGCATGAAAGGATTAGTCATATAGCTGCTCTTTCAGTGCATTTTACTGTGTACCTGTAAGTGTTATATGCATGTTTCTGTTCTCTCCCATTATAGCTGTAGGCAATGAGCTGTTCTTTTCTTTGTGCTTCTATTTGCATGAATTGTCTCACAGCAGGTTTCTTTGTTTTTAGACATTTGCGTATTTGCATTGTTTGTCAGTTTTCAAAGTGGGGAGGATTTTTGTAACATGACATTAGTGTGAAATTTCTCATTTATTCTCCGTCTCTTCTCATACATACAAAAATGTGCAACTTGCTCACTGCTCACTGCTGTCTCCAGAAACCAAACATGCCTAAATCTCAATATTGCACTTGTGTTTCAGTATTTACCATCATTAGAAGCAGATTACAGTCTGAGATTCAGTGAACAATTTATTTCGAAGTACCATCAGCTGACAACATAACCCTATTACACTGACATGGAACACAATACTGCTGGCGTCACGTCACATTTTGAGACAATCAGTATTTGGGATTGTGATAAAATGTGAATTATGGGACACTGGGGCTGAAACATCCAGATGCTCCCCCGAATGCCCCCAACATAATCTTCCATCTGGTCAGTGCTTATCTGTCCAAACCATCGAACCAGGGCAGTTCAATTCCAAGTAACCTACTAAAACTATAAACACATGCACAAATCGACAGTTTCATAACACCATGACATGGCATCATCCCACGTGAGTTCATGCGCAGTCCGTGACTATTTGGAAGAATAATTAAAGTAATCTATCTATACAAATTTACATTTTCAACATGAGCGTTCAGATATTTTCGCATATACTGGCCCTGTGCAATCTACAGGATGCAACAGACTATGAAATTGCAGCGGCACACTAAACAGAATTTATATCACACTCAAGCCACTGCAGATGACTCCAGTTTACTTCAGAGCTGAATGCCTGAAGTATTAAAATGATAAACACACACACACACTCTCCTCTCTGGTGGCCTTACCTGCACTCACGGTGATGGCTTCTATGAACTGGTCTCTCCAGCTGTTAGTTCCTACCAGCAGAGCCAGGTTGGTTTTCTTTATCAGCTTGTCCACTGTGTTCTGTCACGAAAGAGAGGAAGAGCGGCGGTTAAATGCTGAACAGCAGCTTGCCCTCTGTCAACTTTAAATGTCACATAACATCATAAAATCAGTCATTTCAAGACATTAGGAGGACCAAATGAGGATCTTACAAAAACTAACTATTTTCAGTTCGTCTGCTGAATTGTGTAATGGCAAAGAACATGAAAAGGTGCTGTTCGTTTTGACTGAACTGAGTTATACTTTGAGAGATCAGGAGGAAAATCCATTTCAAAGAGGGTGGATAGAAAACATAAAAGCTGAATCATAGTGACCATATTTAATGAAACAGGTTTTCATTACACTGGGTGAAATCTACATTTCCATACACTTGAAGCACACACAGCCAGAAATTAACTGCAGCACTACAACTGACAAAGAGTGTCAGTCATCAAGGTGTATTTTCAGGTGTGAACATATACTTCGGCAGTCCAAACTGTCAAGTTGTGTGGCAGTTTCCATGTCAGAGCTTTCTGCTGCTGTCATGAGGACTGTCCATAGTCTCTGAGGCTGGTAATTCTAATAAACTTATCCTTTGCAGCAAAGGTAGCTCTTTGTTTTCCTTTCCTTGGATGGTCCACATGAGAGCCAGCTTCATCATAATATCTGAGGGTTATTGACTCTGTACCCACCCTTCCTCTGTACAAGACAACTGATGATCTAAACTACATTAAGGTAAGAAATGACACAGATCTTGACAAGGCACACTTCTCTGATGAGAGACTACAAAGCTGTTGTCAAAGCTAAATGCGGCTACTTTGGACACTCTAAAACATAAAAGAAGTTCTGGGTTGTTTAACACTTTTTCTTTTACTACATACATCCGTATGTGTTCTTTCAAAGTTTTGATGTCTTCAGTATTAATGTACAATGTTGAAAATATAAACACAAACAAAAACACTGAAGAAGAAGGTGATGGTATTGTATATGCAGATGATAACACATATGACGGTGACATCACATACCAATCTAGAACAAAGGTACATGACTAGAACAGAGGTTTTGGAAAATACAGACACACAGGCTGGAGTTTACAAGATGGAAAGGTTCTGAGGGAACCTGTGATGCTGAGAAGGTAACAAACAACAGAGAAAGATTATGTGTTCAGGAGCTTACTGTGCAGTCCCCTGAAGAACCTGCAATCAACTTCCAAGATGTAAATAGATAAGACAGAAGTAATTTCAGAAAACACATTCAGTGATTCCCTGATTATCTGACACATCCATCATCAGGCAAAATAATCAACTTGTAGCTTCTCAACAGCTAGCTGACATCTGCCAGATTTTCACTCTAACAGAGTGCAAAATAAACTTAACTAATAAACACATACTGTACAGTGTCTATATGAGAAAAGAGCAGGTGGAAAATGTCGAGCAGAGGTTAAATTACTTGTAAGAAATTACTTTTCATACTGATCAGTAGAGTATGCAACAAAATGCAACTTGAATAACCAAAAGATAATGGTCCAAAGACTTGCTTGGTTAAGGTTATGGGTCAATGATTACTGCTCAGTATGAAATCTACAAAATAGATGCATATACACTCACATGCCACCTCACTAGGTACACTTATTAATATAAATATCAAGTCAGCCAATCACATGACAGCAGTTCATTGCATTTAGGCATGTAGACACAGTCAGTGGACCTGTTGACGTTTAAACTGAGCATGAGAATTGGGATTTAAACATACTGCTGTATCATCTCTAGAGTTTACAAAGAATAGTCTGCAAAAGAGAAAATAAAGAGTGAGCAACAGTTCTCTGGCTTAAAAGACCTTGTTGAGGCCATAGGTCAGTGAATGGTCAGACTGGTTCAAGCTAATGGAAAGACATGAGTAGCTCAAATAACCACTGGTTACCACTGAGTAATGCAGAAGAGCATCTATGGATGTACAACCTTGAAGCAGACGGACAACAACAGCAGGAGATCACACATGGTGACACTCCTGTCAGTTAAGAACAGGAAACTAATTCACATGGACTCAGCAAAATAGGTCAATAGAAGGCTGAAAAAATGTTGCTTTGTCTACTGAGTCTTGATTTTTGCTGCAACATTTTGATGTAATGTAATCATTGGCATAAGCAACATTAAAGGCTCCATCCTACCTTGTATCAACTTTTTATGCAGGTGGTGGAACATTTTAGGACCAGGTCTAGCAGGATGTACCTAATAAAGTGGCCAGTGAACGTATTTAATTGCTAAATAAATGACAAAATCAGCACATAACTAAAACTAGAAAAGCAACTATACGTAGTCATAACAGAGATCACAGATTATTCTGTTATATATATTTAACACAATCATTTGTGCAAATGTAAATGGAATATAGAACTTCCAATGTAACGCAGACAGTATATACTAATTATAGAGTTTAAATAACTGACAACATACTTCTTTTTAACAAACATGAGAGGATACAGAGTAGATATTGAGGACAAGCATATTAATAATTAAAATATTTGTACTACTTTGCAGAGATTTGTTTGTTTCATTCCTCCCGTGCCCTTTCCCTGCTTTTCCTTCCTTTCTTCCTTCCCTTCTAGCTTGTCATCTTCTTTGTTTTTATCTTTAAACGGTAGAAACTATGACACACAAACACTCATGCATGCGCAGACGTGAGCATCACACACTAATTAGTAGGGTTGCTCTTTCTTCCTCTGCTCTTCAGAGGAAAACTGAGATGCTAATTGTGTTGAACGGTGCTTAGGGGTGTAAATAGTCGCTCTGCGGTGCTGTGGACACACACATACACACACATCAACACCTGATTTAACTCTGTCTACTGTGGGAGAGGTGTTTATTTTACTCTCCTCAGATACATTTTTGTTTTGTGTGTCGCAAATTGATCACTATATTCTTTAACGCATGACATTAAAAGACTGGCGTTATGACATTTTCAGCCTCAAGGTGCTTCCAAACACGCTGTAAAATAATGTCACTAATTTTGAGCCATGCAGGTCAGTTTGGTGAAATACAACCAGAATTATACTTGTTCCTAGTTGATAACAAGCACGAAAAATTTAAAGTCAACCTCACAATTTGAAACTTTTGTTTTTTGTTTTTTTTTAAGCATTTTCTTGACTGGTTTATTTTTGTTCATTTTTCTTCTTTTTTGCATATAATTTGTTGTTTTCTTGATTGGTTTGTTTATTTTTCTCTTGGCTTCTTCTTCATATTTTGACTGTTTTGTTCATTTTGCTTCTGATTTTTTTTCTGAATTTGTTCACTCTAATAGATTTTGTACCCTTTGCTTCTTATGTTGCTCCTTTTTCCTGATTTTTTTTTTCATTTTAAGTAAAAAAATACTCACTGTTTAACTTTGTGCCTTAATTTTTCGATTACTATAAATTTACTGTCACTTTGGTACTGCCCAGTGTAGTGAACATCATGCATTAAAAGGTTTATCTTCACCTCCCCCTTTCAACACTCGTACTCAAATTTATAAATGATAGTGTTTTTTCTGTGAATATCAAGTTGCTACCTTCATACTGAAATGGGCTCATGGAGAATATGAAATTGTTCAAGGCTCAACTACCCTCACTTTTCACTCACATTACCTGACCTAATATTTTTAAATCCTTTGACTTTACAGGTACTTTCATATATACATTACTTTTCTGTCTCTATCACTACCCGGCACAAGGTACAGCCTGAGGAAGACTGAGTTTTACTGCTGTCTTCCTTTGGCTCATTTTCAGCAGTTTGTTATGTAAGCTGTGAGGAGGCTATGCTTTTTCACTTAGAGAAAATGATCAAGTGTGAAAACACAAAATGCACACTGTAAATTATAGGTAAATGGTGTTATTCTGGTGTTCTTCTATATAGATGGTTGATCACTGAAAATGTGATCCCTACAAGTGGTTTTTGCTCAGCTGCTTCATTTTGTTGTTTTTACTTCCTTTTAGTTCTTTCGTCATCCCCTTTCTCTGTAGATAATTTTGATCCTGACAGACTGAAATGTTAGTACATTTGTCACTTGAAACATGTGAATAAATACATTTTTATTGAGTGATTTATCCATCATAGCCCAGTAAATGGGGACAAATGACTCCATGATACATATCATGGAGTCCTCTCTCATCCTCATTTATAATGAAATTTGAAGTTCTCCATTTTCCCTCTGCTGCCTGGATCACAACCATTTGATAGGATAAATCAACTTTAAATGCAAAAGCACTGTATTTGAAGCTCTCTCTCCTCTTCATCTCATGCTAGAAACAATGGCACCAAATCAAGATCAGGTACAAAGTTGAGAAAGGTGAAAGTTAGCTGGCTGACTGGGAGCATTACTTCTTTATGAGACAAAGCTGTAATAAATTGACAAATTGAACCAATTGCAAGACGGTACAACAGCAGTTCAAATTCATGGTAAACTTCCTGGTTGGGTTCATCACCGTACTGCGTTGCAATCAAATTCAGTATCATTCCAGAATTACATTACAAGTCATGCTATGAAACTGTGCCAGCAAAGGGCCCAACAGTTCTCACAAACTCTCTGCACTAGTTCTGAGACGTGCATACACTACTGGATCTCAGACTCAAGCACTTTTTGCCAGTACCAGCCTTAAGTCCTTCATCACCACCTACACTAAAATCTGTCTGAGCTGCACTAAAATCATTGTAGTTGGTGGCCTAGAGGCTAAAGAAGAAATCCTGCAACTGGAGGGGTCACCGGCAGGAGATCTGGGTGGGGAAAGTGAAGGCCACTATCTGTCCCCACCCTCATCATCACCACTGTGGGCTCTTGAGCAGCATGTGCAACAGTACAAATGATGAATCTACACTTTATGATCTCAGCAGTATGATGCTAACTGCTAGAATATATTTGAAAAGCAAAATAAATATGGGAGAGTCAGGTACCATCAAAACTCTTCTACTTAGGGTTAAACCACAATGACCTGTAGTAGCTTGAAGACAATTCGATTTGAAGTAACCTGCAGTGACAGTCATAGTGTTGCACCTGCTGCTGAACATTCAAAATGCAAACCCTGGTAAAACCTGCCAATAGATGCAGCAGTAGCCAAGCAAACTGTCTAAAAGCATCATAACAGTCTCCTCAAGAGCATTTATTATTTAAACAGGAAAAGGTAAAAAAACAACATGAACGTTACAGCTAACCGGGCCTGACACTGGCTTTCAGCAGGTTCCGGTTCTGCAGCACATAAAGACACACTACAACACATAAACAAATTAGGTGTTTCAGGTTAAATACCTTGAACCTGTCACAGTAGGTAGACAAATAATCAAATAATCAAACTTTTATGTAATAAAATATGTTTTCAATCTTTGTTTCAATATCGTTTTTCAGTACATCAATTTCTTAGAAAAACCCAAACATATTCTGTGATGAGTTTTCAGTTCCTGGTAATTGGTTTAAGTGGGATTTGTATGTGACACCTGACTCAATCTGGTTCAATTTTCTGCATTCTTATGCCAATAGTGTCAGAACACAAAACACAGCGAATGCACAACACGACTGAGTGAAGGTGACCAAGACTGGGTTATTGGCTGCTGCTCTGTGTGTGTGAGCTGTTGCTGCAGCCATGAACATTCGCCAGACACAGTCCCATGGCTTAGAGGTCATTACAGAGCCACTGGAAACTCAGTCAGTTGTCAACTGACTTCATGTAACGGCTCGTTGTCAAGAATGGCACAATGGGTAATGTCCATGGGCCTTATTTATAAAGCTTGCTTGTGGACAAAACAGGATTTGAAAAAGGCACACACCAGTTCCTACGTAAACATTGCAATTTCTGAAAATAAACTTGGCGGGAGAATGTGTGCAATGGTATGTTAACTGTGATCCTTGCGCACAATAATTTTGGAGACAGAGGAAACTCATGGCGCAGATGGTGATGTAGTGAATTGAAACCAGATTCATTTCATACATTTAATTTCATTTCATATCAGACTGATGAAGCCGCATAATCATAAACGTCTAAGGCTGCAGTGTTATAGATGTGTCCCCGTAGTGAACCATTACTGCTCCATAAGTACTCATTTAAGAACTGCAGCTCAGTATGTTCATATATCATACTTGCATCTTCATATGATATACTACAGCAGTCGATAGCACTGACTGATGCATTAATTGTGACAAGAGCAATTGTAGAAATCAGTCTACTTGCTGAGTAAGCTATAAATAGTGCGGTGACACTTGTGTGTAATGCTGTAAAAGGATGCACTGACACTGCATTAGTAACTTGGGTAAAGTTAGACAGATATTCATACTGTAGTCTACCTTCTGAAACAAATAGCTCATAACTCATCACTTTTAAATCCAACCACTCTTTTATCTCTGAAACTGTGGCCTGGTGCTGACAGAACACGCTGCTGAGGTAATATGGCTTCACTCTATAATTGATCTGTATGTTTTTGTGCCCCTCTATTCCATTTAGCATGAATTCAGTCTCAGCGTTGCTGAAGTTGATATTGATGTTGTTTTGACTTAAGTGTGGCTGGTTAATTTGTGTGCCTGTGAATATTCATGAGGCAGCTTGCATTGACCTTTTAAGGTGGAATCGAGATGTGGACAGGGTGGTCTATGAGGCGGAGACACATACACAAGCTTTCAGACAGGTCAGTAATTGTAAATGGGAAACTGCGTGAAGGTGTACAGTTTTCCATCCATCCATCCATTTTCTAACCCTTAATCCTCGTGAGGGTCGCGGGGGGGGGGGGGGGGGGCGGGT